>JAJAGP010003677.1:0-67013 GCA_025084515.1 Ancistrus triradiatus
GTTCTAACTCGGTTGATGTGTTTAGAGACTTTAAGTTACTCGTGTTTATGTGGATGACTTTCCGCTACTTGTTTGTGCCAAAATGTAAATGGTGTTCGTAAGTGTATGTGCCTGTCCTATTGTAAGTAGTACTCCTTTGTTTGTCCCCCCACTACCTGTATATTAACCTATAACAATATAAACTGGTTCACAGTTCGTATTGGTACTAGGAATATCTCAAATTGCGGCAGTTGATAGCCTGACAAAAACGTGGAGTAATAAGAAGAAGAAAAAGAAAACTTTCAGATAAGAGTAATAATGAATAACCCAAATGTAAAGGTCAACAGGCAAATACTTCTATTGTTGCCCTTTTTATTTCAGTGCACAAAGCAGTTTTCATGCAGTCCGTGTAAGATGCCTGTTGTGCATTTTACCTCTGCGGGAAACTAAAGTATGAAGAGAATAAACAATCTGCAAAAATGAGACGAATAAAAAAAGGGCGTCAGCACTGTGAGCCACTTGGGGTGGGGTTCGGGAACGCAAACAAACTGCAGATGTCCTTAGTGAAAATTCTGCATAGGCTTCGTCTAACTTTCATAACATGCAGTTTGTTGACATGAAGGCATTAGACACAAAGCCATAACGCCGTGTTTATTAATTCAGGCAAGTTTGCTGAGGTGTTAGTGTCTGCACTGAGATGCAAAGAATGTACAGTGCAGCCAGCGGTCAGGTTTAATTGCTTCACACATGCATGTACGGTCCTACACGTTACCAGGCTGTGTTATGAAGGTGTGGCCTTCTTCTCCACATTGGGTCCAAGCTGCAGTCTTCTGTAGCTATAATAAGTATATTTGCATAAGAGTGCTGTCCTGAATTCTCATTGACGATGTGTCCAGGTGTTTCATGCAGGAGCTCCTCATGGTTAAACGTAACTTTTAATCGTAAGAAACACTGTTTCCTTAACAGAAAGATGTCTGTGACTCGTATAAGCAAAACACTCCAAGTAAACGAGCCATGTCTCAGGCTGATTATTTAAGGAATAGAACACGAGAGGGAGTGTGTTATCGCAAATAACATCACGGCGCTGATTTGGTCGCAGGCAGGAGCCAAAGGCGAGTGCCATAGATAATCACAGCCGTGATGTTATTCGCGATAACACACGACCTCGAGTGTTTTATTGCTTAAATAAGCCACGTGTAAGAACCAGTACAGACACTGTGTATCAGGCAGAGTGAGTCCCAAGGGACCAGCAGCCCATATTTGGTGGGGTGTGTGAAAATGAGTCTTAAATATGACTTATGAATGGTTTTGGAGTGCTCACATCATATCAGATCTATATTGTGAGATATAAAAGCATAAAATCGAGGGCTGGGCTAAAAATCGATACGTATCGCGATATTTATATCGCAATAATATACTACTGATTTTTTTAAAGGAAGAAAAAACAAAAAATGTTTCCTTCATGCGGATTGTAAGCGTAGTCACTGAGTTTTATTTTATGGACATAGTTTAGCATTCTCATGTGCATATCCTGTGGAAGGGACAGTGGTTTCAATACATTTACAAAAGGGTCGATCACCTTATAAAGGTTACGAACCACGGCTGTACAGATCCTTATAACTCAGTCCAGTGTTTATTGATTAATAAATGGTAATGGCCTTCCTGAGATAATGGTTCATTAGTCCAAACATGCTTTATATTTCCGCAACGTTAATAATTTAGTGGAGTTTAAAAAGACTTGTGGTTTGGTTCTGATAATACTGTCGGTTTTATTTGCTCTCGCTCTTATCACCCAGATTTTTTTTCTCTGGACCATTTGTTGGTGGTTTGGGCACTGCTATTGCATCTCTTTTTGGCAGCTCTGTGGTTTTGACATTGGAATGTCAGATATGAAAATTTGCAAAATAGTCCGTGACTGCATGAAAGAGGTATTGTGGTGAAGGGTTTGTGGCCCGATCGCTGAGGTTCTTGTACATTCCTGACTTTGACATATTGTATCAATGAACTGTAGCAGGATGGTTTTCCCTGCAGTGCAAGCGGTTCATTAAGCTTGAGGTTTGTTTACTCGTCTATAATGTTAATTAGTTTTAATTAACGTTGTATCAGCATCAATGGCTGTATTCACAACAGACCTAATGCATGGCTTTGGATTGTGCGAGGAAACGGGAGTACCCGGAGTAAAGAGTAAGCAGTAGAACACGAGAGGGAGTGCATTATCGCGAAAAACATCACGCTTAGGATTTGGCCACAGGAATGAGCCCCAGGCGAGTGCCATAGATAATCACAGCCATGATGTTATTCGCGATAACACACAATCTTGGGTTCTGTTGATCTTATACAACAGGTTGTTTAGCAAAATAAAGTAACAAAATAAATTTAAAAAACCCTAAATGTCGTACTGAATATACTTTAAGACTGACAATACCATCCGCCAAACAGTAGCTTCACAACAACTGCGTAGAATCCCTTACCCTACCCTACCTTAACACAAATACTCCTACTACGACAGTTTATATAACACGACAAGTAACTAATTTGAAATCAAATTGCTTGGCTATAGAAATCCAATCTCTGTAGCTCTTGATGACAGTTCATCTTTCCGAAGTAGTTTGGAACGTACGATCAACTGCCTAGTTTCTGTGAACTGTGTTGTTTTAGCACTTTATGCCTGATTTGGTCGTCGTTCATAATAAATAGTTTTGTTTCCTTTAAAAAACAACAGTGCTTACAGTTGAAGCTGGGCAAGCTTTTGTGATGCCAGAGGGCACCATGAGCGCATCAGTGTGGTCCAGTTTACTTTTGTGTTATGTATGGAGATCACAGATGCTTACTTTATGCACCTGTTAACGCTGTCTGAAACAGCTAAACCCATATTAGGAGTGAACCAAGGTAAATTTTGGCCGCGTACTGTAAACGGCGCTAGAGAGTGTTCTTTCCCGCTGCCCTTGACAGTGTGGTCTGACAAGTTGCAACACAGGCTGGCCTTTCAGTAGATTGTGTGTGTGTGTGTTTGTGTGAGCCACTCTACTGGAGATGTGGTCGATAAACATCCTCTCTGGCGACACAGGAATTTTAGCAATGTTTCTCTCTTCCTCTCGTCTTCTCTTGTGGATCAGATGGGTAGAGACACACCAAAGTTTCTTTTCCCTACACAATCAGATAGAGATCAAACAGAGTCAAAGCGTTGGCACTGCCTGGAAGATATCAAGTCCCTATCAAAACAGCCTTCACCGAAGCTGTTGTTTTTCTGCCCTCACCGAACTTTTTCTGTCCGTCGCTCTTGTTCTCCATCTCTTTCTTTCTTTGTGTAGGACTTTGATGTGTTTATTAATGGTTATATGTTAGGATATGTCAGGGTTTTTTTAAACTCAATCTCTGTCCAGAGCGTCTGTAGCATATGAAGGGTTACCACAGACACGAATTTGAACATCCTGCGAAAACTTTTACTCAAAACCTAGGTGTAATGGGAGACGGCTGGTGTGGAAGAATAAGCATCAGATAAGAGAGTCATAAAAGGATGGGAGTGGTGAAGAGGACGCCGTGCGGGAGGAAGGGCTGAAAACTAGATGAGAGGGGGCATACAAAGACCCATTGAGGATGGGCAGGAGGACAACTCTTGAGGCCCAGGGGCGCCGTGTGTGCAACAGCCCAAAACGAGAGCGGCGGAGAAAGATCAAATGCATGAGCGAAAGAGTGGGATGGTGCGTGTTGTAGGTGAAGCTGGACCGAGGATAGATCACACTGTTAGAGAAGCACAGGCAGGTCCTGTAACAGGCTGGTAGAAGGGTAGAGGACTGTGGTGGCCTAGCAGTTAAGGTACTGGACTGTGAACCAGAAGGTCCAGAGTTCAAATCCCACATCTGCCAAGCTACCACTGTTGGATCCTTGAGCAAGACCCTTAACCCACAATTGCTTGGATTGTCGCTCTGGATAAGGGCTAAATGCTGTAAGTGTAAATGTAGAAGAATTAGCAGCACCCTTAGCAGCAACAACTGCAACCAAGCGTTTGGGATAACTTGCAGTGAGTCTTTTACAGCGTTGTGGAGGAATTTTGGCCACTCGTCTTTGCAGAATTGTTGTAATTCAGCCACATTGAATAGCGCAGGTATGGCCTTTTTCAGGTCATGCCACAGCATCTCACGGCAAGGAAAAATTGAGACGACCTTTAATGTTCTTTTTGCTAGCAGTGGTTTTGGACTTGGCACTCTGCCATGCAGGCCATTTTTGCCCAGTCTCTTTCTTATGGTGGAGGCATGAACACTGACCTTAACTGAGGCAAGTGAGGCCTGCGGTTCTTTGGATGTTGTTGTGGGGTTTTTTGTGACCTCTTGGATGAGTCGTTGCTGCGCTATTTGGGTAACTTTGGCTGGCCCGGCACTCCTGGGAAGGTTCACCATTGTTCCATGTCTTCTCCATTTGTGGATAATGGCTCTCACTGTGGTTCGCTGGAGTCCCAAAGCTTTAGAAATGGCTTTATAACCCTTTCCAGACTGATAGATCTCAATTACTTTCTTTCTCAATTGTTCCTGAATTTCTTTGGATCTCGGCATGATGTGTAGCTTTTAAGGATCTTTTGTGTACTTCACTTTGTCAGGCAGGTCCTATTTAAGTGATGTCCTGATTGAGGACAGGTGTGGCAATAATCAGGCCTGGGTGTGGCTAGAGACAGTGAACTCAGGTGTGATAAACCATACATATGTTATGTTTTAACAAAGGGATCACTTTTTCACACAGGACCATGTAGGTTTGGATTTTTTCTCCCTTAATAATAAACACCTTCATTTAAAAACTGCATTTTGTGTTTACTTGTGTTGTCTTTGACCAATATTTAAATTGGTTTGATGTTCCGAAACACTTAAGTGTGACAAACATGCAAAAAAATAGGAAATCAAACACTTTTTTCCGAGAAAATATCTTCCCAGCATGATGTTTACGCCATGTCTCTCGCAGCTATGTTGAATTACACAGAGTAGTAAATAATGAGTGAGTAAATATTTCCTTAGCCTCCCTCGACTGTGTGGAGCAGAGTCTGTGTTTGTAAGTGGTTATAATGGAGGGACAGTCCTTGTGGATTTGAACAAATAAAAGCTAGCTGAAGGGCTGGCATTTCTTCTGTCCCAAAGGCGCCTGATTATATTTACGTTCTTGGTGGAGGGAGAAATATGTGAAACCTCTGAGAGGAATATCTGCCTCCTCGTGCTAACTTCCCTAAAAGGCTATTTGGGGAACATGGAGTGCTTGTTTAATTGGCAAAGACTGTATGTACCATATTAGACTATATCATGGGTGACCAGACCTAGGTGTTTTTCTAAGGAGACTATTTTGATTTACAGTTAATCTCCATTGTACGAATGTAAATGTTCCGGCAGATCACGAGTCTTCTCATAACGGGAGAACTGTGTGTATTATTTCCTGTGGGAAAATCCTACCCTCATACTTTTTGTGTAGTTTGTGTGTGTGACTATATTTGCACCTGTCATCAGCAGGGGTGGCTTAAATGTCTGAAGAATTAAGTAGCTTTTCCATTTAGAAGCGAGCAGAATCAAACGATTGTTTCTTGCGCTTCTTATTTTAGCACCTTCACAGAATAGAAAGAGAAAAGGATTATGTGTATCGTCTGTCCGTCCCCATCATGGCCTCTTCCACTGGAGTGTGTGATATTTGAATCCAACGCCAGCTTTCTCCCTGCTTTTCTTTTCGAAAAGAATGGGCCTGTTTGTTTAGAGTCAAACCTAGTAGAGGTCCATATTCCCCTCCATCACATGCTTTCATTTGTGTCTCCAACCTGCTTTTTTTAGCTGTCGTACGTGTGTAAAATCGGACAAATCTGCAGAATATCTACAGAGCAAATAATAAATATGCTACAATGACTAACTTATAATGGACCACTTAGATCTTAAAATCAAGGTTAATAATATTAGCCCAGCTCTGTGAAGACCTTTGAATCCTTGTGGTGCCTTCAGGCTGATCGGTCCTCCACATCGGCATGGAGGAATTTTAATCCATTCCTCTGTACTGAACATCTTCCAGTCTGGGGTGTTGGTGGGTTTCAGGTCTTTCCACAAAATTCTATTGAATTAGTGTTAGGACTCTGACTTTAACCATTCTTTGGTAGAACGGCTTGTGTGCTTAGGGTCGTTGTCTTGCTGCATGACCCACATTCTCTTTTCAGTTCACAGATAGATGTCCTGACATTATCATATCAATGAAGTCGTCCTGGCCCAGATGCAGCAAAACAGGCCCAAATCATGATACTACCACCACCATGTTTCACACATGGGATAAGATTCTTATGCTCCACACATAATGCTTCATGTTTCGTCCATCCATAAAACGTTTTTCCAGTAGACCTCTGGTTTGTCCATTTGATCTTTAACAATGGACGATAATGTTCTAAGAGAGCTTTGGCTTTCTCCTTGCAGCCCTACTATGCACAGCATTGTTGTTGAGTTTTCTCCTGATGGTGGACTCAAGAACATTCACATTAGCCAATCTAAGAGACCTTTAGTTTTTTTTAGAAGTCATGCTTGTTTTTTGTGACGTCTCAACCTAGGTTCTTCTAATTGGTTTGATTGGGTTCTCTTTATCTTTTTGTGTGAAAATCAGATGGTCATATTTGTTGAGAAACAGAAAATTCCAAAGGGTTACAAAGTTAGAAACCATTATATATAGATTTCTACTGTACATGATTTTTTACAGTGTAAGGTTGGTCTAAGCTGAACCTTGGTTAGTAACATTTAAGTATCTGGACGGGGACGGGGTCAAAGGTGCAAGAATAACCCTAGGCAGGGCTGGGATTGTATTCGTTGTGTATTTTTTTAGGAATTCAGATGAGTCCTACATGTTTCTGGTGGTCATGGTCTGATGGTAAGCATGACTTTTATGGACTTCAATGGACTAATGGATTTTTCACACCTGTACTGACTCTGCTCTGTAGGTTGTAAGGTTCACGGTTAGACTGGCAAACATTTCATAGAGATACAAAAATCACTTCATTATAAAATAAATATGTCCTGGTTCTGCAGATCCATCAGGAATGAATGAGCTCATAGAGGCTATTAAAGCCATTATGTTCTGATTGGAAGTTCTTAAGAGGAAAGTATTAGGGGCTATTATTAATTTATCATTTCATCTAGTGCACTTTTGTGACTCTATATATCTGTGTGAAAAAAATCTCCTCCCCTCTTCAGCACTTCAGTCACGCCCATCTGCAAATCTTAACTCCTCGATCATTGATAATCTGATCATCCACAATCGGGTTGTTCAAGTGGTCATGTAGACAGCATAGGAAGCAGCTAGCAGAATCAAGCGTGGTTGCCAGGTCCGTTTATTCTAAGAGACTTTGTCTAATTTTGTGTCTAATGGGTTGTTTCCATAGACCTTGTTGCTTGTTTCTAGTGTGGGATCTGGCAACCCTTGAAGTAACTGCAGCAACTGCTAAAAGGCTAGAAACACTTTTGGGGAGACTCTGAAATGCAGTATATGAGGAAATTAAGAATTTCATTATTTAATTACAGGTACCCCCTAATTTACGATGGGGATAGGTTCCGACAAATCGAAATCGTAAGTTGAATTAATCTTAAATCGAGGAGTTTAGTATATACTGTATATATCATAGCACAGCCTATGTTAAACATGTTTAAACACGACCGCGCTCATCATCATCATTAGAACGCTTAGATTAAACTACAGTTGGGCAAAATCATTAACGTCTTTGTAGCACAGTTCAGACATATTCATAACCCCACCTAATTTCACATACAGAAGTCACTACAGGATTGGAGTGTCTGATTGCCCTCATGGCCTGTTATCTGTGTACGGGTTGGAGCTTCGGCTATCTGTTACGTTTCTCAAGGGTACCACCATGTGTGTGTGCGTTCCTCCATTCAGATTAGTCCCTAGCAAATGTTTATTGCTGGAAATGCATGTTTGTAAATACAACTGTGTTCTCTCTCAGAGTGGTTCTGTACACTTGATTTAAGAAGGAGATTAGCTGGTGGCTCATCTGTTGCTTTTGCGTCCTGTGCACTTAATAATCTGTTCATAGTCGGATTTCTGCAGTTATCTGATTATTCTAGTGGTAACAAATCCGATAAAGAGAACTGGAATTTAGTTTAGAAATCAGATTTCTGAGCGCTTGCATCACCTTAGTCTGCGCATGCACGCGAACATAACCAGAGTGTAGAGCTGTCCCTGAAGCAGCTTGCAGAATTTGAAAATCCAGATCTGAGAATGCCGGAGAACAGTATTGTAATCAAGTCAGCACCTCAAGTTCAAGTTGAGTCTAAAGTGGACTGTGGTAGTGCTGTGGTTAAGGTGCAAGACTACTGACTGGACTGTTGGCCTGAAGGTCCAGGGCTCAGTCCTCAGCACTGTTGAGCCCTTGAGCAAGGCCCTTAATCCACAAATGTAAGAAATGTATATATAATATAGATGTGGCACATATAAAGGGGCTGTCCTCACCGTATACATATTTGTGAATATTTTATCAGCCGATTGTGACTATTTAAGATGAACTCTGTGGGCTAATCTCTCTCACAGGTACTGTTCTGTAGGACCATGGTAGTGCTCAGAGAGTTGATGCATCATCTCATACGCAGTAATTGTGCTGATATGAAGCCCTCCAGCTGCACGCTTGCACTTTCTGTATTGATTTAAAGCGTGGTTGGTTTCAGCTGATGAAACTGTGTTAATTTCACTCATCTGATCTCCGACTCTATTTTTATCCATGCCGTAAGAAAGGAGCCGATTCTTAGGGATTGACCATTGTTACTGTACTCATTATTTCAGTATCAGACTCTAGGGTTGAGAATTGATTCTCCAAGCTTTATGAATTTGGGACCTCATTAGATTCAGTTCCATACAGACGCTGATTTGGCCCAAGATGGTCCAAGATGGATGGAGTGCATTTACAGCATTTAGCAGAAGCTCTTACCATGACAGTCTTACAATCCAGGCAGTTGTGGGCTAATGCCCTTGCTCAATGGCAGCTTGGCACTTGGTGGTATTTGAACCCTGGACCTTCTGCTCCATAGTCCAGACTACAACAGTCCCAGTAATTCATGGGTCACTCTGTAAAGAATACTTGTTTGCTTGATATCTGCTAGGGTTTTTTGTTGATGAAACCAGAGAACTGTCCAGTTACTAACAAAAATCTATTGAATGTTTAGCTGTGCGCTAACATTAACGATGGCGTCCGAAGCGAGTGCATGTCTGCGCTGTTTGCTTTAACAACCAAGGTCTTAAAATTTAGAATAATTATAATAAAAAATCAGACTTTTAAGTCAACTTTTAAGGGACTGTGGTAGCCTAGTGGGTAAGGTACTGGACTATGGACCACAAGGTCCAGGGTTCAAATCCCACCTGTGCCAAGCTGCCACTGTTGGGTCCTTGAGCAAGACCCTTAACCCACAATTGCTTGGACTGTAAGACTGTACCAATTGTAAGTCGCTCTGGATAAGGGCGTCTGCTAAATGCTGTAAATGTAATGTAAATGTAAGTAAAAACTGCAGATCCACGAGCAGAGGCGGGAGTTAAAGAGCAGAAGTCCATCATTTGTGTGTGTGTGTAACTACATTATTGGTCGTCTGTTCACTTGCTCGCTAGCTCACATTTGGACTAGAGACTGTTCTAACTCGGTTGATGTGTTTAGAGACTCTTTTTTGCGTAAGTTACTCGTGTTTATGTGGATGACTTTCTACTACTTATTGGTACCAAGCTGTAAATGGTGTTCGTTAGTGTATCTACCTGATTTGCGTGTCGTTTGCACTCAGTTTTCTTGTGAAAATGCCCTTCGTATTTACATTAGAGTAGCATAAAAAGACTATGTGACTAGGGTAATGTCTGGTCAACGTCCATTTCGGTCAACAACCTGTTTCCCAGAATACCTGCATTACTATTACGTGCTTTAGTAAGGACGAAGAGCAGTTGTGGGACATGGAGCGTCGGCACACTTCGTTTTCAAATGTATCTTAGCCACAGGCACAGATGGATCGGGGTTTCTTGGCACGTTTTGTCTGGATGAATGACTGCGGTTCTGATCCGAGGTGGAGTTTGTGGTCAGTAGGATCAGTAGGCTATTAAATAGTACTCAGCAGTTAGAGCGTCGCTACGCCACAAGACTTCCTGTAGTGCCGCTGCCAGTCTTTAATCGTTATCACGTGCAGACCCTGCTACTATTGAAATCCAGAGCAAAACAAACATGTGAGGATCTGCTGGCTTTCCTAGGAAAGGGTTAGATGGCTGCGGTGAGATTTGGTAGGAATTTTAGCTGGAACTGTTTTTCTTGTCGAGCACCGATTGTGCTGATTTGATTGTGTTTGCTGCTTACAGGTGGAATTATTACAGAATGCACAGGAACCGTGTACAAATGTACGCAAGTTTTCGCCTTTAATTTCTTTCACGCTTTAATCCACCAGGACGCCACCAGGACTTGAATTCATGTTTCTGCAGTGGTAGGCTTACAGAGTGCCACATCTTCATATCATCAGTACAGGTTGCCTGTTTTAGGATGGTCAGGTTTATTTTTATTTTACTTTACAACGGGAACTCGATAATACACATAACTATACACTCAGAATACTATATACTATATACTCTGAATTTTGAATTTCGATTTCTTTTCCGGGCAAGTGATACGCATCCCCATACTCTCCCCTGCTAAGTGAGGAAAATAGGAGGACACGACGTAGGGAGTGACATTTCGGGACAGCATACAAAACAGAGACTGGTCTCTTTAACAGGGAAACCTTACTACAGAATGCGTAATGATCAGATGTGGTGGCCTAGCGGTTAAGGTACTGGACTCTGGACCAGAAGGTCCAGAGTTCAAATCCCACCTCTGCCACTGTCGGGTCCTTGAGCAAGACCCTTTACCCACAATTGCTTAGATTGTATCAAATGGCTGCTAAATGTAAATGTTCACACAACATGCAGCATAGTGCTTTGAGACTATTTACTATGTGGTTTGGGACACAGCCAAAATAACAGGCATTCTGGTTTATTTCAAGCACTTCTGTATGTCAGCCTGGGCAAGTGGTTTGATAAATATGTCAACAGTCAAATGCTGGAGTTTGGGAACCTTGTAACTGCATGTTTTGCTGATTTTGTTGAAGGTTAAGGACATGTTTTAAAACGTACGCCTTAAAATGGGCAACATTTTAGTTCCCTGAAAAGTTCTTTTCGTGTATGTTTAGAAAATTAGCAAACCATGTCATTAGACCAGGGGTGTCCATACTTTTGTCTCGCTGAGACGACGATGTGAACCGGGACGCTAATATTAAAATCAAGCTTGCTTCTGGCTAGTTGTTAGAGAAATGGCATGCTGTTACGGATAACAGATGGAAATGGGTTGTTTTCAAATGTCATATTAGTGAATATCAATAGATTTTGGTATACAGGAGTGCGCCATTTAATAACCATCCAATCAACGTCCGTTCATTTGAACATGTCTGTGTACATGTGTTTGTGTAACTGCTTTACCAGTGTGTGCTTGCTTGCAGTGTTAATTTTGACAGCAAATTTTGAGTTAGTTTTAGTCCTAGTCTTTTGACTAAAACGTCATTTAGTTTGAGTCATAATTTAGTCATCTGAATTGTTTTTAGTTTTAGTCGACTAATTATAATAAGATTATAGTCGACTAAATCTACAGTAGATTCAGTTGACTAAAATATGAAATGTAAAGATGCAATAAGTAATTTTTTTCAACATTTCCCATGAATTATTTAAAATGAAACATCCACCTGCATGCACTGATAATAACGTTATACATTAAAGTTGTTATAACTCAAAATATCCATCAAAGATCTGCCTCAAACTCGGCATGGACACTCATGAGATATTGTAGAATTGAATCAGGTTGGAAAAAATGATATATCATGAGCTTTACTAAACACATAGGATCAGAAGGTCAGATATATGTGCATGCTCTATATGCATGTACTCATAATTACTGTATAAAACGGAGTTGTTACCCGAACACTCCTTAAGGTCGTATGAACACTTTTTAGGCAAAGTAAAATATATCCACGTTGCAAACTGGAACCATACTTTAATCCCTACGTTATTCGCTGAAATATTCGCTTGAACATAATGAACTTTGAGTGCGTTTGCAACGCTACCGTAATACCGCTAATATAGGAGCTCGCGCCATTTAGGTGCAGATAGCATGACCGCAGTTTCAGTATGACACGCCTGCAGATGTCGTTATAACTTTGTTGTATTTGCACCGGAGATGGTCTCCCCATGCAGGTTTACAAAGAGTCTTGCTTTCCTTGACATTAAATGAGAAATGTGCCCATATATCGACTCTCTTCTTTCTCTCGGGTTTAACACTGTCGAGTTGGGTTCGTGAGAAACAGCAAATCAAACGTCTGCGTCTTACCGCGTTACTGATTGGATCGCTACGCGACTTGTCCCGCCTTTCCACAAAACTAAATCAGATCTGATTGGATGTCATCTCTGCCAAGCATTGTCGTCTCGTTTTTATTCGTTGACAAAAGTGTCAATTCCTTTCGTCCTAGTTTTTTCGTTTTTCATTCATTTTAATTTAGTCATCTTCTTGTTTTCGTTAGAACACAAGGGTTGTTGACGAAAACTGTGACGAAAGTCCTTCAACGAAATGAACAATGCTTGCTTGTGCATTAGCTCACATTTGGAATATAAACTGTTCTACATGTGTTGATGTGTTTAGAGATTTTTTGTGCAAGTTACTCCTGTTGTTTTGGATGACTTACATCTATTTATCTGTACCAAGCTGTACATGGTGTTCATACGTTTATGTACCTGTCCTATTGTAAGTAGTACTCCTTTGTTTGTCCCTCCACTACCTGTATATTCTCTCTTTAACCTATAACTATATAAACTGGTTCACATCCACAACATTGAGTCCCTAATAGTGTCTTATCAATGCAGTTTTGACTTCTGTCAGACAATAGGTGCATCATACCATCCTCTTAAGTGTTACAGCTTTCCCATACACAGGTTCATAACAGTACATTGCTGTATTTTCTAAAATTATGATGAATTTTTGTTAATTACAAAAGGTTTAGTATCTGTTTAACCTTCCACTCATGTTTTCAGCGGTATCTCTGATGCACAGTGTTGTAGCCAAGACCAAGAGTGGGAGTAATCAGCGCATACCTGTATTTACTGACAATTCAAATCTTTTGAGTATTTATAACAACATTCTTACGAGGAGACATCGTACCCTTTGTTTAATGCAGATCACTTTCAGATTACTTTCAGCAGCCGGTCTGATCCTGATCAATCAGTCTGATCCGAGTGCGAGTGCTGTGGCTACACACAAGCGAGGTCATTTATTCAGACTTAAATCTTCAGCGAAGTAAATCCTTGAGCATTTTCTAATTGGGTTAATGTTGTTGTGGGCATGTCATGCACTAAAGAGTATTATTAAATGCTTTACAGGGTTTTCAGTGAGACATGTTCATTACAATACTGGGACAGATCTCAGATCCCATGGTGCTTGTGTAGTGTATGAACATACCCTAAATAGCGAAAAGTTTGTGGACACTTAAATATTAGCTTTCCGCTAGATTTTGGAACTGGTCAGGCTCTGTGCAAGCCAGGCAAAATTGGCTAAATATTTCTATATGGACATTTTTAGAAAGGCAAGGCTGAAAGATAACACAGCTAGCAAAACCAATGAGTGTCATACTGAGAACCACTGAGGTGTTTAGTACAAACAATTCTGCTGCCCCTGTTTGGCTTTGGAGATTCCTAAAACAACAGAAGGCTCGCACTTAGAAGAGGGGTCTACATACTTTTGGCCATAGAGTGTCAATAAGGATTTGTTTAGATGTTCCAGAAAAATAGTCTGGCAAAGTGTTATTGTTTACGGCATTCAAGGTCAAGTATTACACTTGATGAGCTAAGATTTGCTTCGACTGCACCTTCTGGATCATTAAGTAAGAACTGGAGAGAACTGGTGCCTCCTTTCTCTGTCGTGTTTGCTGTGTTTGTCCTCCACTGCAGCGAGTTCGTTCCCATGGGCTCGACCATGTACCAAAAATAACCAGACACTAAGAGCTGTCCTATTTACCCTCCCCTCTCTCATGCTCACGCTCTCTCTCTATCCATATTTCATAAAGAGTGTATCTCAGATGGTTTGTGATGGGCTGTTGAGTTTCCAGTGTGAACCAGAAGGCCAACATTCCCTCTCCTTGCATGAACAAATCGTAACTTAAGCCTTTTGAGATACTTCCAAGAACCTGTACTACTGGAAAGATGTGTGCCTGAGGTTAGGGAAATGTCAGTGCCTTTATTTATGACTTTAAAGACCTTTATCAATCTGTAACCTACCCATGCCTGACCGGGATCACCTCTGGTGACTGCAGCAGCGGCCTTGGCGGGCCCTGTGAGGACGGGACTCTGGGATAAGGCTCCTAGACCCTGATTAGGAAAAGGTGTGGAAAACATGGAGGGAGGAAAAAATAGAAGAAAAAAAACGTTGCCAAGAAAGTGTTAGATGGTGTTCCGCTGCGTCACTTTGAAGATAAACAGTGTTTAGGGATGTACACCCACCACAGTCCATCTTCAATATTATTCATAAAGAACTTGGTAGTTTGCAACCAGCCAAATAAGCAAGATCTGCCTGTGCAGTTCATGTTGAAGACCCTTATTCTGAACCTTAGATTTACTGTATTAATAATATAGACTGAATGCTAGAAACTGCTGACCTTTCCCTTTGAGTTCTTCAGTACAACCCACAACGTTTGTAAAGACTGCATGGCTGTAGGCTTGATTTTACGTAATTCTTACCAATAGAAAGTTAGGACTAGATGCAACTAGTTGGAGTATTCACCTGCATTAGGTGATGTAGTGCAGAAGTTTAACTCATGATGATGGTTGAAGATAAGGCAAGTTCAAACACCCACAAAAAAAAAACAAAAAAACAAAACCACACACAACAACAGACCAAAAGATTTAACCAGGTTGATAAAAGTGTGCTCGCAACTTTAAGCAAGTATGACATAAGGAAAAATTTAGTTAACAAATCACAAGACTGGAAGTTTCTAGTCATATTGAGAAAATCAACCTGTTGAAATACTGTACATGTTTGCGGATGGTAGGTGACAAGGTCACACGTACACCCTTGTAGTGCAATGAAATAAAATAACCATTTTGTGAGGAAACTTCCCGTATCCAGCACTTTTTGTCTGGGACCTATTCAGTATCTTTTTGGTAGGATCATTTAATCACGCGCCTGTGCTGACGTTACATATCTCGAAGTCCTTGGTGTTTGTCTTGTAAAGTGCAGTCGAAACGGGCACTCTGTGTTCCTACTAAAACACTGAGCCATTGTTCTATTTAACTATGTAAAATTGATCTTTCTATTGTAGTCTGTGAAAAGTATCAGTTCTTGTAATACCCCAAATCCCAAATCACCTTATTTTCCGATTGTGAAAGTAGGCCACGTATCTCTGCTCATTGTTCGTTCATTGCTCTAAATCCAGACTGTTTTAATTCCCTGACCCATATCACGAAAATTTGATTATCTCTATTGAAATTCCACTTGAAATCTTGTATTATTGTTTTTCTCTTTGAGGTGAATGTATCAGTGTAGTAACGGTTCTGTCTTCACTTGGCAATTGTTGAGGTCTGAACCAGCGACGCTGAAGGGACTCGAGGGAGGAAGAGACGAGGAGGATTTATGTTTCAGCCTTGTTGAAGCTTGGGCTGAAATGGGACAGTCTGACCCTCATACTGTACTTAAAGTCTGGTTTATTTTTCGTCAGAAGAGAATGCAGAAATCCTGGACCATGCATGTTTTTGCAGAACAGTGGGAGGTTTTTTAGCTGTCCGTCAAACTCAGCAGAAACACTCACTGCACTAGAAACAGTGAATCTACTAGAAACACTGGATTAGGGGTGAATATTGGAAAGAACTTCATGATACGATTATATCACGATACATTGCGAAGTGATGCATATTGCACGGAGTACAATCTGAGTCGTCGTAATACATCACATCACATTGATAATTCAGCATACAAATTGAGTCAAAACACTGTAGTGTGACATCTACAGGACCAGAGACTGCAATTTACACCCCATTTAAAATGTGTATTTTCTTTCTTCAAAGAAATTGATATTTTGAGCTGAAATCGATGTAATATATTGAGAAAATAAATATTGTGATATATTGCTGTATCGATATTTAACACAGCCCTACAATGGCACCGCTAGAAACACTGGATCCACTAGAAACACTGGATCCCTAAGAAACACTGACTCAATTAGGAACACTGACTTCACTAGCAGCATTAGAAACTCTGAATCCATTAGGAACTCAGGATCCAATAGAAATATTAGATCTACTAGAAACACTGGTTCTACTAAAAACACTGGATCCATTATAAACACTAGATGCACTGGAATTACCCTGACTCCATTAGAAACACTTGATCCACTAGACACACTGACTTCATGAGTAAAACTAACACTACTAGAAACACTGGATCCACTGGAAACACTGGGCTCCATATTAGAAACACTTGAGCCACTAGACACACTGACTCCATGAGTAAAAAAACTAAACAACTACTAGGAAGCTGGATCCACTGGAAACACTGGGTCCATTAGAAACACTTCGATCCATAGACACATGACTCCATGAGTAAAAACTAAACAACTACTAGAAAAACACTGGATCACTGGAAACACTGGGGTCCATTAGAAACACATTGATCTCACCACTTAGACACACGACTCCATGAGTAGTAATACTAAACACTACTAGAAACACTGGATCCATGGAAAACCCAAGGGTCACATTAGAAACAAATGGTACGGTAAAGTTAAAAACCACTGAATCCGCTAGAAACACCGGATACAGTAGAATCACTGAATCTTGCAACAGTGGATCCATTAGAAAGACTGAATCCACTATAGACACGGATCCACTAGAAACATTTGATCCATTAGAAGCACTGGATCCACTTGAAATACTGAATCCACTATAGACCCTAGATACACTAGAAACACTGAATCCACTATAGACCGTGGATAGACTAGAAACACTTGATCCATTAAAAACACTGGATCCACTTGAAATACTGAATCCACTATAGACACTGGATCCACTAGAAACACTGAATCCACTATAGACGGTGGATACACTAGAAACACTTGACCAATTAGAATCACTGGATCCACTAGAAATACTGAATCCACTATAGACACTGGATCCATAGATAATTACTGACATACACAATAAGTATATTGGATCTACTCAGAAACACTGAAACAACTAAAACAAACTGAATCCATTAGAACAACTAGATCCACAAGAATGTCATATGACTCTGAAATCTACTACAAGGACGGTATCACTACAATCACTGACTGTACATCGAAACAATGGATCCACTAGACAACGACTGCCATGATAAACACTAACACTACTTAGAAACATGGATCCACTGGAAACACTGGGTCAATAGAAAGCATGGTCCCTTAGGACACCATGGATCGTTAGGAAAACACTGAATCACTAGAACCACACCGGATACGAGTAGACATCAATGAATCTTGGCCTGCAAACACGTGGATCCATTTAGGAAAGACGGCAACTCCACTATGACGCGGATCAAAATAAACAATTTGCCATCAATTAGAAGCACTGGAATGCAAACTTGAAGATTAATGCCGACAGCCAACGACTAGATCCTAACGAGATACACTAGAAACCACTTGAACCACTAATAGACCGTGGATACACCTAGAAACATTTGATCCATACAACACACTGGTCCACTTGGAAATACTGAACTCAACTACTAGGACACTGCAGATCCACCTAGAAACACGGAATCAATATAGACGGTGCGATACACTAGAAACACTGACCATAGAATCACTGGATCCACTAGAAAATACTGAATCCACTATAGACACTGGATCCACTAGAAATACTGAATAACAAGAGATATTCGGATCCACTAGAAACACTGAAACAACTAAAAACACTGAATCCATTAGAAACACTAGATCCACAAGAATGACACTGACTTTGTTGAAAAACTGGATCCACGAGACACTGAATCTACTACACAGACTGTATTCACTAAAATCACTGAATCTACTCGAAACAATGGATCCACTAGAAGCACTGAATCAGTTAGAAATGCTGACTGGCTTGGGACCAACTATGACGCATAGGAGGTAGAAGCTTGTGCAAAAGATGAATGAAGGAATGAATGCATGAATGAATGAATCTGTGGTTGTTAGGCTGTTTTTTCACATATATTCAAAAAACAAACCAGGATGAACCACTAGGAACAGGAGACAACGGAAGATGAAAACAGATGCTGCAGGTGCTGCTGCAGACCTTGGGAAGGCTTAACAACTTGGTAGAATAAATCCTTTTCTGAATTTGATTCTTTTGTTATTGAGGATTATAACAGTTCATAACATAGAGTGAGCTCTCTGTGGGCTTGCTGCAGCATCAGTAAATGATGTAATACCTTGAAAGCTGTAGCACATTGCTGACATTACAGTAAAATGCTAACAGAATGTCCTTGAGCAGCCACACATTCAGAGTTAAAAGCAATATGGAGGTACTAATACCATGGTTTAGAGAACTTCCACATCTAATCATGCAGTTCAGCTCTTAACCTGGTGGAAATGTGTGTCAGTTCATTTGCTGGTTCAATGAATAGCACCACTAAGAGTAAAATTGAGTAGGAGAGCTCCAGTGATCATGTGTTACAGTGCAGATATAATTTAAAGTCCATATGGAGCCAACTTGGAGGAGAACGGCTCTATCCCTTAGCCTTTGGCTGCACCGATTTTTCAGTCAGGAAAGTACAGAGCGTTTCGGTTTATACGCCATAAATTCGACACGACCCAGTAAGTCTAGACATTTAATTGATAGCTCTGGAAATCACAGATCTTCTGTCTCAGCAATGACAGTATCGAACCGATGGCTGTGTGCCATTCTGCAGTGGTTTGTTGTTAGGGCTTGAAGTTCAGGGAACGGATTTAATTATCGATAGCATATCTTGTCACAATGACTGACAGTTTGTTAAGCGCTATGCCTGCTGTAACGCATCAATCACAGCAGCTGTCTCGTATTAATTAAACAGTACAGTCAGACGAGCTCTACACCTGTTGTAATGCGTGGCTTTGCTGTTTCAGCCGTGTCTAACAGGTGCAGAAAAGTAAGCGTTCAGCCAGGTGATCTCCACAGACAACACTGGCAGTAGAATCACTGGAGGCAAGTGAAATTTTAAACGGCAGCACTGTCATAGGATCCAACATCTGATTCCAGGCTTCTAGAGCTGCCACATCATCTACGTGGTGCTTGAATGTTGTGAACCCTTTAGAAAATTTATGCCTAAATATACCATAAAACATCATCAGATTAACACAAGTCTAAAACAGTAGATAAAGAGAACCAGTAAAAAAATGACACAAAATATTCTACGGGTCATTATTTTATTAAGGAAAATGATCCAAATATTACAGATTAGTGAGTGGCAAAAGTATGTGAGCCTTGCTTTCAGTATATGGTGTGACCCCCTGTGCAACAAATAAATAGCAAGACCTAACGTGTCTGTAGCTGTTGATCAGGTCCCGCAAACCGCTTGGAGGACATTGTAGGCCCACTTCCTCGTGACCAGAAACCAGCATTCAGTTTCTGGGATGCTGGTGGGTTTCCTCACATTAACTGTTCTTAATGTAATATTTACGCATCAAGTTACTAAAACAGACCCAAACCATAGATACTCTGCAAACCACCACGCTGTTTCACAGAGGAATAAGGTTCTTATGGCGTGAATGCAGTGAGAGGGTTTTCCTTTCTCCAAACATAACGCTGGGCTTTTAAAACCAAAAAGTTTCTATTTTGATATATCTGTCCACAAAAACATTCTTCCAATAGCTTCTGGCTTGTCACGTGATCTTTAGCAAACTGCCAGACCAGCAGCAATGTTCTTTTGGAGAGCAGTGGCTTTCTCCTTGGCACCCTGTCATGCACACCATGTTGTTCAGTGTCTTCTGATGTGGATAAGACATTACATTAACCAACTGTGGACGAGAAGGCATTTCAGTTGCTAACGTTTACCCGGGTCCTTTGTGACCCACCAACTATTACACGCCTTGCTCTTGGAGAGATTTTTGTTGGTCGACCACTCCTGGGGAGGGTAACAATGGTCTTGAATTTCCTCCATTTGTACACAATCTGTCTGACTGTGGATTGGTGGAGTCCAAACTCTTTAGAGATGGTTTTGTAACCTTTTCAAGCCTGATGAGCATCAACAACTCTTTTTCTGAGCTCCTCAGAAATCTCCTTTGTTCATGCCATGATACACTTCCACAAGCGTGTTATGAAGAGCAGACTTTGATAGATCCCTGTTCTTTAAATACAACAGGGTGCCCACTCACACCTGATTGTCATCCCATTGATTGAAACACCTGACTCTAATTTCACCTTCAAATTTAATTGCTAGTTCTAGAGGTTCATATACTTTTGCCACTCATATGTAATATTGGATCATTTTCCAATATCAGGTAGGAAGTAAAGATATTTATTTGGCAATTTTGTGATCAAAAGGAAAAGTATTAAGCTACAGAAATAATCAACTACAGATACCTAAAAAAGTACAGCAGTGGAGTACTTGTACTTTGTTACTTACCACCACTGACTGTAAGCTCATGATAAGTACCGTTATGACTGTGCCTGTCTAACATCTTTAAGAGAAGATATTAGCATAAAGAACGACCCCTGAGGGAATTCCCACCTCTTTAATATATAATGTATGTAGAAGCAGTTTTGCTTGACTAGCTCTTCTGACAGGCTTGGTTTGGAGTTTTATGGGTTTGTGGTTGTGATCTACGCTCTCGGGGGGACATCTGCCTCTGCCCCCTACGACAGGTTCTGACCTCATGCTGCTCATCTGAAGAGCTAATGGAGTGTCAGAAACATGTGTACCACAGGGGGGAATACTTTCTCACACAGTAAAAGCTGCTTCTGTAGATAACTTATGGGCTGTGTACATGAATAACGTCTATTTTGAATGGCTCCAAAAATCTGGAGAAACCTTAGAAGAGACTATAAACTTTTTTAAACAAAAGCAAAAAAGTAACAATAGGACTCCTGACAGTGTAGATATTTCAGATATAATGGATGCTAAGAACATGACAACGCAGTCTGCTAGAATTATGTAGCTAACCTTCTCTCACACGCACAGACTAACGTTAACATTACATAAACTCATTCTACATCCTTACTTGAGAAACTGCTATTAATTTATAGCTATGAGGTAAAAATATGTGATAGTTATATGAGTAACTGAATAGCGTAACTTTAGCTAGCTTGTTACAGGTAGACCCAAAGGTAACAGTAGCACAGAAAGACTATGTGACTATGGTAATGTCCAGTCAATTTAATGAGGTTTTAAATGGTGCGAACCTGTATTAATATGTTCCGTGACTTTATTATCCAGACGTGTGTGTAATTTGACCATGATTCCCCTTGTAAAGTGTACAGAACAGTGATGTGCTTTGCAAGAAAGACCTAGTTATGTTTATGGCATTCAGCCTGAAGATGTCTGCATCCAGACTTAACCAGGTACAATCCCAGCAACTCAAGGTTCTACAGCAGGACTTGAACCCTCAATCCTCTGGTCGATAGTCCAGTGCTTTAGCCACATCTGGGACGTTCTCCCACAAGCATTTTGGCTTCCAAAGGTGTGTAAATTCCAGTTTGGCCTGTTTTTATTTCCCTGTGTCAGCAGTGGGTTCCTCCAGGGGCTCCTACCATAAGGTCCCATTTAATTCAGATGATGATGGATAGTGTGAGTTGTTTTACCGAGGTCCTGCAGCACAGCTTGAGCTTTTTGGAAGTTGATTAATGTTAAACAGTCCTGTCTCTCATCATCTTTCGTCCATGTCCGTGCCGGCGTTGTGTACAGTTGACACAGGAACTTGAGAACTTGAGAACAGTGGCAGGTTGGCAGAGGTGGTCTTTAAACCCTGGACCATGTTGTCCACAGTTCAGTACGTTTTCTTTACCACCACAATCCTTGATATCTGGAACTGGACTTGAAGTGTTGGTGCTGTCCGTGCTTTTTTACAGTTTTGATTCTCATATTTTCAGATAATATTTATTTCCTCTTTTTTTTTATCCACGCTCAGTGCTATGCACACAGAAAAGCAACACAAAGGGTTGATTCAGTTTTTCTCTATTTAAACTGGTTAAAGCTGTGATTTTTCTGTTGCCATCACCTGTAACTTGTCAAAAGTATTTTAGACTGGCTTATTTGCTTGCCAACATTAATGTCCAGGCCAGTGTGAAATGAGATCAGATTCAGATGTTTTCACAACATGCTTAGTGTTGTTCCACATCTGAATAACAAAGTAATTTCATTTGAACAATTTCTAGTGCGTAATCTGGAAAAACTGCAAAGGTGCCAATGTTTCTGGCCCTGGCTGTAGGACTGCGATTAAAATAAAGAGTGTTTCATTACAAGAAATTAACAGACAAAGCATGAGCAGTCATTTTTATGGCCTGATATAAAGGTAAAGAACATTGCCTCAATTGATAGGTAATAAGTAATAAAATTCTTTGCTAGCGTTCTGTTGGCTGAGCCTCGTCCCCAGAGAGAAAGTGAATAAAGTCATCGAGTGCAAATGCTGAGTTTTTTTTCGTCTGTGCTCTCCAGCTGCAGATACAAACTCCTGCTCTGGGTGGATGCACGATGTTTTAATTTGATTTGGGGATTAAACTGGGATGGTTTTTAATTCAGAAAGGATGCCGTGCCTGTCCGTTTGAATGTCTTCACTGTAGAAACTGTATAGAGTCCAGGAACTGTGTCATTACTTTGCAGTTAGGTTCATGTGGTCCTGAGTCATATGGGATAAAGTAAAAAGTATGATTTATTGTTGATTTATTATGTCTGGTAGTACAGTCTGCTACAAAACACTGGCCACCTTTGGTCAGATTATGTTCAGACATTTTTGTTTTGTTTTTTTTCTAAATGAAAAGCACTTTTAAGAACTTAAATATTAATTCATTCATTGTTCTGGACCTGGCTGGAAGCATAGGGGGCTCAGTGGGAGCCTAGACAGGGTGCCAATCCAACTGAGGGAACACACACTCACTCAGACTGGGACGCTTTAGAGACACCAATGCATTTCAGAGGAAACCCACACAGGCAGAGGGAGAACATACAAAACCCACACTGACATCGTTCAGGCCTCTGGAGCTGTGAGGGTACCAGTTCCGGGTGTCACTACGCCACCGTGCCATCCGGGACTTGATCATGTTTTTCCCAGTGTTATGGCATACGTAATAAGATCTGGGCAGCAGGGGGGCTCGGTGGGTAGCACCGCCGCCTCACAGCGAGAAGGTCCTGGGTTCGATCCCAGGTGGGGCGGTCTGGGTCCTTTCTGTGTGGAGTCTCCAAGTGGGTTTACTTCAGGTACTCGGGTTTCCTCCCACAGTCCAAAGACATGCGTTATCTTAATTGATTATGCTAAAGTGCCCCTAGTGTGTGAGTGTGTGTACGAGCGTGCCCTACGATGGATTGGCGTCCTGTCTAGGGCTGTCCCTGCCTTGCACCATGCTGCCAGCCATACAGGCTCTCCCGAGACCCTGTTCAGGATTAAGAAGATGACAAGAAGGTGAATGAATAAATGACAAAACATACTGGAGAAATGACAGTGGGAGCTTGGCAGTGCTGGGATTTGAACCCTCATTGTTCTGACCAGTAATTCAGTACCTTACTGCTATGCCTCTGCTTTTACAAGTGCCATCTCTGATGGAAACTGACTGCACTCTAAACCATGGAGGCATACCTCCTGTCCTGGAGAGCCAACATCTGGCACTATTTGGTGATGTTTATTTCCTTGCTCAAACATAAATATCCAAACTGTAGCAGATTGTCGCTGCTGGACGAGGGAGCTTTCTTAAAAAGCTGGAAAAAGAACTGCAGAATGGATTAGTGGTGTCCAGTTTTCTATATGAAATGACATCGGCAGTAATAATTTGAGAATCAAAAGTGGTTGCATGTTGAACTATTTAGATTTGAATGGCTCAACAGTGAGTGCATCTACATTCACTTAACAATGCAACGACTGCAGGAAATCAGACTTTGTCATGCCGGGTTTAATAGTTCAGCTAATAATCGGATTTCTACTTTGCAACCAGCCAATAATCTCAGAAATATGTGACGTAGACTTAATACACATAATAAATAGTTCTTCATTGTCTCAAGCATATACTGCGTTTGAGTCTCCACCAAGTGTTTGATAGCCGTTTAGTGGGTGCTGTGGTGGACTGTGGTAGCCTAGTGGTTAAGATACTGGACTCTGGAGCAGAAGGTCCAGGGTTCAAATCCCACCTCTACCAAGCTGCCACTGTTGGGTCCTTGAGCAAGACCCTTAACCCACAATTGCTTGGATTGTAAGATGGATCAATTGTAAGTCGCTCTGGATAAGGGCGTCTGCTAAATGTTGTAAATGTAAATGTAAATGCTGCGTTTAAATTTTGGGTTGCCAGGTGTATGGAGACAATCTCAAAGGTAGGGAAATCCCTTAGAATAAGCAGACCTGGCAACCGTTCCATCATAGTATGAATACACATGCTTTGAGAAATCCCATTATTGAGTTAAATCCAGCTCTCTTTATCTGATTTCTTAATTTGATTTCTAGAGCAAAACTGCAGAAATCTGACTGATTGAATTATTCAGTTTATGTAAACACGTTCCGTGGCAGCTTATCAGAGCGAGAATTTGTACTCACAACCTGACTCATCCAGAACCTTAAACATGTCCCAAACTGTTTTTTTCCTCGTGGTTGGTTACACAAGACCAACCACAAAGCTAACCACACTTACACTCTATGCAAATAAGGAATACTTCCTTAACAAGCACAAATAAGGACCACATGTCACACCTCTTTGTGATTTTCAGCGTGTGGTACTGCAGGCAAATAACTGTAACACTATAGCTGAACCTAATTCTAACCCCTATCTTATCTTTAGTAACCGTAGAAAATCCTTTTTGTATTACAATAAAAAGGAATTTTCCTTGCGCAGCCAAGTGTCTCCACAACAACATTTGGCCCTCACAATAATTTGGTTTGACCCACACAAACAGCCACACACAAGCAGTCAATCTGTCTTTGCTGTTGTCACACAGTTGTCAGGGTGCTGTTTAATAAGAGTTGTGTGTGGCACCAGTGTGTGTGAGTGTTTGTTTAGCTAATGGAGGGTGTTGTGTGGACATGTGTTGTCATCCCGTTGTGTTCTCACACTCTTCCACCACTAGCCAGTCAGACTTGGCGTCTTCGTTGTAGAGCTTAGCAAATCATGCTTCCGACTGGGTGGGCATGTTTACGTAAGCAGAATAATCAAATAACCACAAATTTATTGGCATTAGTGGGATCACATGAGTCAGTCAGTAATCAGATTGACTTGTGTGGCTCCGTTTTCCAGAAGCGCTGCTAGATTTAGTCCGGCATGTTTGGTGTTTTTTTGCCGTGTGTCATGAGAAGCACAAGTGTCTCAGGGTTATTAGCTTCTCATGAATCATTTAACTTGGCTTTCTTTCTTTATTCAATATTCATCTTCTAGTTTTAAGATGATAATGATTAAGGCTGCATCCCAAATCACATACAGGTACTGTAACAAGCGGGGGGTCTAACAGGCAAGGAGACGAACGCAGGTTCAAAAAAGGAAGGATTTATTAACAGAAGCACAACAAAAGGGAAACACAGCGAACTAAACAACGGCGAGGACCGAAAACAGGTGCACAACATAAAGAGGCCGAAGCCGGAAAACTGGCATGAAAACAACACGGAAATGGGTATGAAACAAAACCGGAAACGGGTGTGAAACAAAATCGAAAACAGGTAGGTAACATAAACTAGACCGAGGTCACAAAACAGGTGGAAATTAACAAAACACGGAAGTGAAACGAACTATACCTTAGTAACGCGGCGCGTAGGGACGCGATAGGCAGAGGGGCGCGTAGGGACGCGATAGGCGGCAAGGCGCGTAGGGACGCGAGACGAGGGGCGGCGCGTAGGGACGCAACCGACATAGAATAACCACATCAATCAATAACCCGCGACTAGTGTCTCTCACGGGCGCGCTTTTGTAGGAAGCCCCACAGCTGAATGCAATCGTCAATCCGATCGCCGTGGGGCTTCCTGATAGGTCCGAGACATGGCGGGGCGGTGCGTGCCGCCATGGAGCGTGACAGGTACTCTCTGTTTTATGATGGCCCGCGCAGATAAACATAAATACACATTACCATCTTGAATTAAGTCTACACCTAACTCTAACCTCAGTGACCTGGAGCAAACTATTGCCTTTATGGTTATTCCAAAGAAACTCTCCTGCACTCAGATGAGGAAGTCGGCAGTGCGTGACGTGTGGAGTCACGTAGCGGGGGGAGGAGCTGGGAAATGTCGTGAAGAAAAGCCGAGGTCGCCGCCGTGTATAAACGTGTTAAATATATGCTGTATGATAAATTCAGTACATGTTAGACTCCTCAATTTATGAGGACCAGAAGGTCCTGGGTTCAAGTCCCACCTCTTCCAATCTGCCATTGTTTTGTTCTTGAGCAACTGCTTGGATTGTAAGATTGTAAGTCGCTTTAGATAAAGGCGTCTGCTAAATGACCATGTACAGCATTTACATTTACAGCATTTAACAGACATCCTTATCCAGAGCGACTTACAACTGATACAGTCTTACAATTCAAGCAATTGTGTGTTAAGGGTCTTGCTCGAGGACAACAGTGGCAGCTTGGCAGAGGTGGGATTTGAACACCGGATCCTCTGGGCCATGGTCCAGTTCCTTAACCGCTATGCTACCACAGTCCCCGGTCCTCAGTCCATTTGTCTGTTGTTTGTACGGCCACCATTTGTACAAGTATTTTTAAACATGGTGGTCGCCCTCAACACAGGTGCTAGCATCTGGACCAATCACTATATACCTGCGTCAGTAAGGATTGCTGTGCTCTGAGAAAAGACCCTAAGATCTACAATCGTCCCCAGTTCCCGTGTTGTGAACACGCAAGGAAGGGACCCAGTTCTATGAACTATGAAGTTCCTCCGGTACAAACTATTTGCTGTGCTGGTGAAGGTGTGCACGTTCCTGTAGCCTCCCTTCTCCGTCTAGCCTAACCTTCTCCTTCCCTTAAGGTGGATTAGGGAATGGAACAAGGAGGCATCGCATTAGGGGGAAACCATGTGTGATGCAGACACAGACGAAAATGTTTAAAGCTGCCGAAATTGAAAAATTCCATTTTGACGTCCGTTCTGGCCGCGTCGGTCCGTATGATTAATGTGACATGTCTGTACTTGTGATTTTCTTGCACAGTACAGATCAACATTAAAGCACAGACGGCAGCTGTGTCTGGTTTTTGAAATGCAGTTGGGCGATGGTCTGAGCTCAGCTTCATCGTGACTGTGTGCCGTATGGCAATGTGAGTTCAGTCCGAAACTATTACTCATTAATGCTAGTCTGTTCACCAACAGTTCACCCCAAATTAATCAGGACTTATAAAGCAGAAACATGTACAACAGTGAGTGCACATTTTATCAGTCTGATGGAGTTCTATCTGTTCTATCTGTTGGAGTTTTATTACACATGATTGGACTTAAATCCATGGATCTGGATGTAGAATTTCAGAATTTTTCCCTGGGCAAGCAGTATTATACTCTCCTGCACTCTCCTATGCTAAATGAGGAAATCAGCTGTGCCTGACGTAGGGAGTTACGTGGTGGGAGTGATGAGCGCTGGGAAATGTAGCGAGGAAAAGCCGTGGTGGCGACAATAATTGTTTTTGTTTTTCACTTACATTATTCAATAAGTTACTTGAAACATTCAACGCTTTATTATAAAAGAAGCTGTATGTTAATGATTTTACTCAACTGTGGTTTAATGTGTTTGGAGCTTGTTTAAGGTAGGCTATGCTATGATATATACAGTATATATTAAACTCTCTGATGGATCTGTCTGAACGTATCCCCATCGTAAATCGGGTCTGCTCCCTTTAAAGGTTGTACTAATCTTATGTTTAGATTGTGCATTGTGTTTTCTTCTGGGATCTCCATGTGGCAATAAATCCAATCGTCCACCGATATGTACATCCACGGTCACTGTGGGGTCTCACAGCTGGTTGCGTGCAGGGGATTAAGGCCAGTGTCCTGGTAGAAGGGGGTGGGGATGCGATATATGGTGTGAGAGAGGCTGGCTGGATCTGCCCCCATCAGGTTCAGGAATTCCACACAGGATGTTTGGAATTCAGGCAATGAGAGTCATGAGATCAGGGCTCCAGGGTCAAGAGCCAGGTGGGGGGGTCAAACAGACACCCGCTGACCCTCTGTCAGAGTGGTATAAACCTGTGTGTGTGTAAGGGGTACATAAGAGGTGTTATCAGTCTTTTGAACTTAATCCTAGAAAGACTTGGATTAAAATGTTGGCCAAAACGGAAACGTATTTGTTTGTATTTATTGTTGATTCCACACATGGACGGTTACTACGGATCGAGTGTGTCTGGAAAAATGATTCCACATGGCCACTGTTGATCTGCTGCTCAAACTGAGTGTTAGATTTTGGCACTCGCCTGCCCATTCTGATTCCAGATTCCATGCCAGAATTTCCCATGCTTTCACACTGCTGGCAATCCTATTGATTCGTCTTACCTGTCCTGCATTTCCACGTCCTCTGCTATTGAAACCCCTTGTCTTTAAGTGGAAGTCACACACTTTCTTTGTTCCTTAAGCTCCATTTGTGGTCATCTCAGCACTCTGTTAACCCTTTCGTTGTCAAAACATTTAGTGTCTCTTAACTTTCGGTTGAAATTTCGATCCATCTCTACTATAACTCTGTTAATTCTGGTGATTTATGGGGATTTTCTCACGTATTTCTCTGCAGGGGAGATCTTGGTTTTCTGCTAGAACATCAGATTCGTGTCGTATCTTAAAGCACTTAGAATATAATTATTTAAGGCCTAAAGAAATAGTTGGATTGGGTGTTGGATAGAATTGAGGTCAGGGCTCCAGACAAGTTCTTCCCACACAAAACCCTACAAACCATCTCTTTATGGAGCTCGCTTTGTTCACACCGTACTAAACAGGAAAGGACCTTCACGAAACTGTTGCCACAAATGTTGAAACACGCTGAATTCTCTAGAATGTTGTCTTATGTGGTAGATTTTCCATTACTGATTGGTTGAGTCCAAATAATCAGAAACAGCCCGGATCTTTCCTTTGGTCCTTCTCTATCAAACTTGATTCGTCACTTCAGAGATGACGATGAGCTTTACACCACTACAGCCCACGCTTTACACATGGAAACCCAATGGAAACCCAGTCTGTGAAGGGCCAGGGAAACAGTTCTTATGCTCTGTTTGGGATGTTGGGTTTGTGTTTGCAACTTGGTATAAAGAAACTATTCATGGATGCATCTTGATGTGGACAAATCTGAATCGGTTCATAAATGTCAGAAATCTATTTGTAAAATGTTTTCAAATTGATAATGTAATGCTGAAGGAACACAAAAGGTGGAACTTGAGAAGTGCCACCCGAACAGTGTCATGTGACCACAAGAGACTCAACAAAAATGAGCAAACGATGTCGAGGTTCCATCCAACTCGGAAAGAATGAAACGACTTACAAACTCTATCACAGCTTTTGTTGCCTTAGGAATTTATTACAACGTTACTTAGTGTAAGGTCAGCATTACTGACACAGCGAACCCTATAATCTACAATGAGACTGTAAGGAAAATTAATTGAGAAAAACTAAATCCAGTATGGAAAAAGATGCACGAAGATGCATGGATAATTATTTTCTAATCCTATTGCAGCCCTCTGGATCATAATCAGATTGAATCGTGAGGGGCCTAGACATTCCCACCGCTAGTATAGAGCGCTGAAAAGGCCAGGTGTTTGCACTTTAGCCAGGTGTTTAGACTTTATCTATTAGCTTTTATGGCCAACCGCTTTGTGGTCAAACTGCTGATGCTCCTAGATACTCCACAATAACAGAGCACTTACAGTAGATCAGGCAAGCTTTATCAGGGCACAGTCTTTTTACTGTCAATGTTTGTCTTGGAGATAAACGTGATTTTATGCGGTGGTTGTGACTGAAATCATGTGGTTCAGCAGTGAAAAACAACAACGACGATGAGGCTGAAGTTACGCGTGGAGGAATCTGTCCTTATTTACACGCAGACTGAAGAAAGAAATCAGGAAAGCCCTTTTTAAAGTGGGTGACGTCCCTCCTTGTTGATCTTCTTAAGAGACTTCATTCTTCTGGAGCCGGGCCTGGTCCATTAGTCTGATTAGCCATTCTCTGGCAAATGCGTGTAAACAAGAGACAGCGAGTGCTTTGAGCATGCCTTCAGCTGGGACAATAGCCAAAGCTGGAATGGCAGTGTGCTCGTGTCAGGGCAGGAGAAGCTGCCAGGGAAAAGACGAGAGGGCAGAGTGAAAAAAGGAGTAACGTCTGGTTTATGCCTCATTGCCCACAGGCTTTCGATAGGAGCTTCAAATGTATGAGGCCGAAGTATGAGGAAAGTCTGTCTGAAACCGCAATTATCAAATGCTCCGCCAGACTTCTCGTTGACTGACAGTTAAGTCTAAAGATGTGGGTGGAGCACCAGCTTCGCACTGCTCTGTAGGTTGATGAGCTGTTAGAACTCCAAGTATGCATCATTTAATAACCACATTATGTTGTGTGAAACAGGTTGTTAAATTAAATGGTCATACAGTGATGTGAAAAAGGTGTTTGCCCCCTTCCTGATTTCCTATTTTTTTGCATGTTTGTCACACAAGTGTTTCGGAACATTAAACCAATTAAATATTAGTCAAAGACTTCACAAGTAAACACAAAATGCAGGTTTTAAATGAAGGTAGTTATTATTAAGAGAGAAAAAATCCAAACCTACAAGGCCCTGTGTGAAAAAGTGATTGTCCCCTCTTGTTAAAACATAACTATGGTTTATCACACCTGAGTTCACTCTCTCTAGCCACACCCAGGCCTGATTATTGCCACACCTGCTCTCAGTCAGGACATCACTTAAATAGGACCTGCCTGACAAAGTGAAGTACACCAAAAGATCCTTAAAAGCTACACATCATGCCGAGATCCAAGAAATTCAGGAACAATTGAGAAAGAAAGTAATTGAGATCTATCAGTCTGGAAAGGGTTATAAAGCCGTTTCTAAAGCTTTAGGACTCCAGCGAACCACAGTGAGAGCCATTATCCACAAATGGGGAAGACATGGATCAGTGGTGAACCTTCCCAGGAGTGGCCGGCCGACCAAAATTACCCCAAGAGCGCAGCGACGACTCATCCAAGAGATCACAAAAGACCCCACAACAACATCCAAAGAACTGCAGGCCTCGCTTGCCTCAGTTAAGGTCAGTGTTCATGCCCCCACCATAAGAAAGAGACTGGGCAAGAATGGCATCCAGAACACATCTTGATGATCCCCAAGACTTTTGGGAAAACATTCTGTGGACTGACGAGACAAAAGTTGAACTCTTTGGAAGGTGTGTCCCATTACATCTGGTGTAAAAGTAACACAGCATTTCAGAAAAAGAACATCATAGCTAAAGTAAAATATGGGGGTGGTAGTGTGATGGTCTGGGGCTGTTTAGCTGCTTCAGGACCTGGAAGACTTGCTGGGATAAATGGAACTATGAATTCTGCTGTCTACCAAAACACACTGTTTAGTAAGGCCTTTAACTCTCAATTGCTTGGATTGTAAGATTGTATCAGTTGTAAGTCACTCTGAATTAAAGCCGGTGTGTGTGCCCAGAACGTGACAGTGACATGGGTGCGTGACGGGAGTGAAGGACGCTGGTTAATGTAATGCAGCAGAGTCTTAATCGTGACACTGATATCATTAATAGTAGGTGGAGTTTTGAAGATGCTGGAACCTTGCAGGAATTTTCCCATAAGAAATAATGGCTCCTATTATTCAAATATTCACTTTCCAAACAAGTTTTCAGATCGAGGTACATTTGAATAACCGGGTTCGACTGCACTTAGCATGGAATGTGCGATTTGGTTGGACTGATACCACTGATAACGGGTCCATAATACGAAGCAGGTATGGAATCTCCACAGACAACGGATTGTACTGAACGGCTTAGTGACTCTCAGTGTGAGACCTTTATAGATCTCTGTCTGTAGTTCATCAGTTCAGTTCATCAGTTCTCTACTCTGTCATTCTCAATCAAAGTCCATAAAGAAATGGTTTGACAGCTTTGATTGAGAACTTGGCTGACATGCAATGAACCATTGATCTTTGAGATGAATTGCAATGCCAACGTTGAGCCAAGGTTTATATCACAACATCAGTGTTTGACCTCTCAGTCATGTTCAAAAATCTAGTTCTTGGAACAGTGAAGACTGTTGTGGAAATAAAGCGAGCCGAACTCGGTACTAATACCTAATTTTATTTGTCCACAAATTGATAGCATAGAGTGTATTTACTGCATTTTATGGTTTGCATTCAGACTGGATGCACAGATATTTCCATGGTTTAAGGACTGTAGAAGACCTTACACTTTTATAAAGTTTCTTTTCCAACACCAACTCTCAGGTTAGCTATCAGGTACACGTTAGCTTTATAAGACCTGAGTGCGTCAGATTGTAATTAATGTTATTTTCACACTGTAGGAGCTGCAGAAGAATGGACAGATCTCGATCTCCAGCCTGAATGGAAAATCAGAGGAGCAGACGGGCTTAAACGGAGAGGACGAAGATGACACTCTGGCTGAGGGTAAGTCTGTGTGCATTTTGTGTGTACGATTTGTCTTTGTGTATCACTGTATCCATACCTATATGACAATACAGGTATTTACCACTTATTGTCCATTTGCATGTACGTCTGTGCTACGACAAGTTTATAATTTTTGTTGTTAAGCTAAATTAACCTTCTTAACCCATGTATTACCCTACCAGATACATTAGCTGGTATAGCAATAGTAATGACACACTGAACAGGGCAGAAAGTGTTTTTAAACACATCAGCGTGAGCAGACTGAATACTACTGCATTGTATTGTAATATACAAACTAATATATCCAAAGAAGTCAAACTTTGATCACCGAGGTTAAAGTTAGGTGTATGTGTAGGCATACAGTACAGTGGAGGCCAGACATCAGTGAGACAGGTCTGATTTGTAATGGAATTGTATTACATTCAAGAAAAATGCAAAATAGAAGCAATTCACTGGTGGTCTCAGACATTTGGATCGCACCGTAGAGTCAGTTAACTAGTCTATACTATATTATACACAAGTCAATGGAAAATCCCTGTAAAGATAACAATATAAAGACTGTTTGTGTGTGTGTGTGTGTGTGCTCTCGTGTGTGTGAACACTCATTGTGTGGTAGCCAGTGGTCCCAAATGGGCCACCCAATTGTTGTGTTTGTGGACTGAGGGTGATCTTTATCTAAAGCTCCTTATTGCCCTCTGTCTCAGCACTTAAAGCCAGAAAGGACACCTACTGAGAATGTACTACCTCTCACTACAGGAATGTGTGTGTTTGTGTGTGTGTGTAGGTCTGTGTGTCTGCATGAGCGTATGTTGATGAGAGAAAGTTTATTTCCATTTAGGTTTCAGATCGTTTAAAGGAACAAATATTACACGCTGGGGTTGTAACCAGAGAGATGATATGATCGTACCATAATGGTTACCATAAATCTCTACAGACTCCACCACAGGAGCTGGGTCATTAAGGCTGTGCTGTCACAGACAGTGGCACTTATCTCAGATGATTTACGCCGGGGGGTGTCAAACCCGGTTTCCGGGTGTAACCCGGTCTGAAATAGCCGATTATGTAAATAACATCAGTATTACAAGTCATGTTAAACAAATGAATCAGGAACACAGAAAGGCAGAGGTGGTGGCAGAAGTCCGACAAAGAGTGAGTTGCACTTAATAACCTTAAAAACCTTCAGAAAATCTTTTGGTCAGTAATCCAATCCAAAGTTTGAGTGGAGCTGCGTGATTTGTTTCAGCTGAAACTTGATTCATGATTCAGTACACAGTGATTCAGTGATTCAGATTCACAGTTGCCCTTCCTCGGTGAAGATCTCCGCTGTGTTTATCGTGTTATCCTATCACATATAGTATATAGTACTGTATTATTAGTGCAGACAAGTCTCCAAGGGTCTTAAAATGGTTAGTAATGACAGCCAACCAGAAGCAAAACGGGATCTGAATCCTCTTGGCTTTCACGCTGGGCAGTTGGCATTGGCAGCTAGTGCCACCAATTCAATAGAGTTCACCAATAGAGTAAGTGTTTTGCTATTACTTTTCACTTTCGATCCATTACTCACTAGATTACATGAGATTTCTCAACACTTTTTTACAAAATAAGCTTTGTTTTAACGATTTTGCCTAACTGTAGGTTAATGTAAGTGTTAATGTGTAATAGGCTTCGCTATGATACAGTATAGACTATATTAAACTCATCGGTTCATGATACCATAACTTGTGATGGATTTGTCAGAACTTATCCTCATCATAAATCAGGGAGCTCTTGTACAATACAACTCCATTAATGCATTTAATGTCATACAGTGTGGATTCTCTGGGGTCTGGAATGGATTAATTCAAGTTACATTTGCTTGGTACTCGTCGTTTTCGGTTCTCGACAAGCCTTCTGGAGAAAATTAATGACAAGAACCGAACATACTTTGGGGGTCAGATGTTCTTGGAAATGGTACAGATTGCCTAGTGTGAGTACGGTCTTACTTTGGAGCGGTTTGACTCTGGTTCCTCCTGAGAGCAGTAAGCAGTAAGGCCTTAGTTTCTACTGTCCCATCCAAACCTCAGCAGTAGGTCATTTTACCTCTCTGCCTAGAGCCGGAGCGGGCTCTGTTTATTTGTTCTTTCTCCGCCTTTAAACTCTTGACAGACCACCGAGCTGTTTCCCTCCGAAAATATTTAGCGAGCCATGACCCGGTGGAGCTTCAGAGGGGCCAGTGCGCGGTCTAAATGAACTTATCTTGCCGTGCGTTGGGAAATTCGAGACGACTTTAAATGTGGAGGAGCTGCTGATCTTTAATGAAGTCCATCATGACCTGTCCACTGGCTGTGCATAGTAACCTTATGCTGCATCAATCAGAGGGCACTGTCAGGCCTCGGGGAGATGAAAGAGCCTTACATTATTCATTACAATATGCTAGTACAGATTTTTGTCATGATGGCAGGCTCTGTATATTTAATAAGCTTGGGTTTGGGGAACCGTCCTGTTTCTTTCACCGTTAGTCCCGGCCTTGCTGCTGGCGTTTATCTGGGTTTCTCAGTACCGACATCTGTTTGCTTTCATCGTCAGAGGTCTCAATGTTTATACTATAAGATGACAGAAAGACGCCGGTACACAGAGATGTCAGCACTGCCCAGGCGAGATGTATAGTATGTCTGGAATGCTCCCATAGTTTTAAAGCCTGGACGCCGACTGTGTTGAGGGAACGACCCACCCTGCTGAGGAACTCGGGGGTAGACAGAGATATGGGTGTGTGGGGTATGTGGAAGGCCAACGTAGGGGGGCTGTGGCAGCTGACTGAGAGGTAGGGGTGGGGGGCTGGAGGGTGTGGGCTCTGAGCCAGATAAAGTCAGAGACACACCGGCCTCTGAAGAGGCAGGAATTTTACTGATAACGCTACAGGACAGGATCGAAGTTTCCTCCATGCTACCAGTCATTCACATTCCTGTGGATGCCCACGATGTAGGTTTTGGATGAATAGGTGCACTTTGTAGATATACAGTTACCCCATTTAGCCCTTTTTGCCTCTCTCACCGATTAATCAGCGGAAAGCTACTGGCACAACCCATCGCTGAGTGTGTTTACATGCACTATAAGATCATATTCGGATTTCTGCAGTCTGATTATTCCAGTGGTCATGTAAACAGCATACTCCGATCTAGACACCAGATGAAGAGCTGGATTTTAGATCAGTTATTGGATGTCTCGGAGCAAGTATACCAGTTACCCAATTTCAATCAGTGTTGTGTTGTATTGTGGTGCAAAAACAGCGGTACGTGTTATATTATGAACATTGTTTGTCGATACACTACTGCCTTGGTTCTCCCCAAGTGTTTCATGATTTTAGTATATGGATTGGACAGAGTTTAACTACTCATGACACTGTTACTTAGATTTTCCTGAACGTATTATCAATCCAGCCGTGACACTGAGAACGTTGAGAGCAGTCCACTATGCAAGTAATATCATCTCTTCGTTGGTGGAACAATTCCATTAAAGGTCTGGGAAAAGAGCGGGAGACATTGTGCATAGCAACAGATTAGTAGCTTAAAAGTGACCCTTCCTTGCTGAAATGCAGACAGACCAAAGGAAGGAAGCGTACAGAGGAGGAAGCAGGCCGTAGATTTTCTCTCAGGGGACCCCTGCGCAAGATATGCACGTATGCACGATCACGCACACAGGATGGACATGTAAACACACCCCCACACTAACACACCCTCCGGAGCAAAAATAAACCAGTCTTACACAAATGACTTTCCCATGCGTTACAGTTCTGAAAAGATGGAATGTATTCCAGTTGCTGAACGCTTCTTCGCAGCGAAGGTTTGAGGAAGAGCCTGTTGCATTATTAACGCGAGTTGTGTTGCGGCATTTGACGAAGCTCTGGCAGTGGAGGTCTCTCAGACAGTGTGGGACATACTTGTGTGTTTGTGTCTGCGTTTAAGGGTGTGGGTGTCTTCTCTTTGTCTAGCCATCATCTCCCACAAGTATGAAGCAAATGCCCGGGTCAGCGCGGTCTATTTAATCCAGACTCTCCTTGACACACTTACACTTGCACAAACTCTGGTCTGGGAGGGAGGTTTGATATTCCCCAGCTTTTCGGGAAACTCCCAAAATGCAAACTGTATTGCGCAAGTTCCTCGCTCCGAGCGGTGAGCGGAAGAATTGTGACGAAAGACGGATTTTTTTCACATTTCATTTAATCAGAGGCCACCCTGGGGTTCAAAAATACACCATGTAGACAAAACAATGTGGACATACAACGATATCCATATGTTCTTTATCACTTTTTTCTATTTTTAACGTCCGCTTTTCCTGGCCTGGGTCACTGTGGATCCGGTCTATTTGCCTGTCCTGGACAGTAGGAGCATTCGTTTTGATTTTGTGGAATAAAGCTGATGGACCACACAAGCACTTCCCAAGGTTTCGTTGTCCAGCTTCCAGACACAGGTGGCACCTTCACTACACACCTCAGTCTCTGCCCGGACCATATCCAGGTACTTAGTGGAAGGAAATTTGTCGCCCATCACGTGTCCTCAAATTGACAGGCAGCCATTGTCACTTCCGTTTGCAGTGGTGTCATGATCGAGAAACCTGGACTGCTACGGACTTAGTGAAGAATCCAGGTTCTGTTTAGGATCCGACAAGACTCGGGTTTGAGTACGGAGGCCTCATGGTGAGCGCTTCAGTCCTGCCTTTCTCGTGGAGCGACACACTGGGCCAGCTGCTGGTGTGATGATCTGCGGAGCCGTCGCATATGACAGTCGGTCACCTCTAGTAGTGATACGAGGGACACTAACAGATCAGCGATATGTGTAGGACATCCTGCGGCCACGGCTTGCCTCTCATAGCAGGGCTTCCAACTGGCATTTTTCAGCAGGGTTTTCCCGGAATGCCCGTTCACTAGATTTATTGCCAGCTGGGACGCCAGCTTGGGCAGCCTATGAGTGTGTAGGATCTACAGGCCCAGCTGCAACATCTGTAGGCGAATGTGGCACAGGATACCATATGGAAACTGTTTGCCTCCATTACATAACCATATCTTATATTGTGTCCAGGCTAGGGGCAGCCTAACGTGGTACTAGAGCCTCTTTTCATTTGTAGAGTTTTCCCCAATAACCTTATCCTTTTCGCTGTAATACTTGGCTGGTGGATCATTCTCAGCACTGCAGTGACCCTGATTTGGTGGTGGAGTGCTGGTGTGTGTCGAGCTGTTACGATTGGATTAGACACAGCAGTGCTGCTGGAGTTTTAAACATCGTTCTCGCACTGTCCACTGTATTAGACACGTCTACCTTATCGCTCCACATTGTAGATGTACAGTCAGCAACAGCAGCTCATCTGTTTTCACAGAGTGTTAGTCATCCTCTAATAATTTCAGTGCTTGCAGGATGTTGCCTACAAGATGCTGGTGGCTGTATATTTTTGACTGTAGGACTATATTCAGTCCAGCAGTGACACTGATGTGTTTAAATTCTCCAGCAGTTTTACGGCAGTGCTGAGAATGATCCACCACCCAAATAGTACCTGATCTGTGCTGGTCCTGTGGGGTCCTGACCATTGGAGAACAGAGTAAAATGGATGAACAAAGTATGTAGAGAAACAGATGGACTACAGGCTGTCATTGCAGATCTACAAAGCAGAACATAAACTGGAAAATACAGAATGACTTTTGCACAGTACTGTAAATTCAGAAATACTTATAAGCTGAACACACACACACAGCTGTCTAGGAGGGGAAGCATAAGTGGATCCAGAGAGTGAGCTCATTCATTATCTCATACAAGGTTCACTCTCTCCTTAAAAGCTGGGTGTGCATATGGGTGTTGAGCTACACGTCCGTAGAACTAAAACTACTGGCATTAGGACTTTAGAACTCCTTGTTAGGCATAATGGCTGTGAATGACACCTACAACAGCTCTGATATAAATCCACATAAACCTTTACGTAGGTTTGTTCCAGCAGACGTCAGCAGCCCTAAAGATCTGTCACACCGTTCAGGCCTCATGACAACTTTATGGTTTGAAAGAAACCCCAGCTGTTTTGTGTCTTATTGTAAGCTCAGTACTCTCACGTGAGCTCCGCGGCCTAAGGCCTATAAGAAAGTGCATGCGGTTGCCAGGATGCTCCAACATCCACAAGTCAGCCTGGAAGGTGTCATGCGTTGTCAAAATAATATCACCTTTTGGGACGAGCCTATATAAACCTTTACAAACATTTATGTCTTTTCCATGTCAGGTGTCACGAGTGACTTATGTACGCGTCGTGTGATTAGTGTCCGAGTTTGTGAGCAAGCGTTTCGCTGTGTTTGCACACGTGTGAATGATCAGGCTGTGCAGAGTTCAGCGCACACAAAGCACTTGCGCTTGGACGGAGCAGTGTAGCGCGCCGCAGCCTTGCCAAGAGGGTTTCATCAGCTTTTTGGAAGGCAGTCCGCTTTCGAGTTAGCAGAGGTCTTAGTAAAATCCCCAGCTGTACATTCCAGGTCTAGTTTGCTTAATTCTCCTTTTAGTGCTGAAAACAATTCGAGACATGAGCAGTTTTCATAGCGCAGCGACAAGAAACCGCAAATAATCATATCCATCGCGGCGTATTAAGTAGCTTTAAAGGATTACTCTTACACTAACTAGGTTGACGTACTTTCTAGTTAAAGTACATTCCTTCTCTATGACCATAGAGATCCAGGAGATAGCACATCCCAACGAGCAGGCCCCCGTCTCCCTTCTTTGCACCTGGAATACTGGCCTCACGTTGGGCTTTCCTACCATGGTGCTTAGATTGCTTTCAGATTGCTGATTAGAGTCTCCACTGCAAATGATAAGAGACCAAACCTGACTTGTCTGTTTTGGGCTGTGAACGCTGTAACTGGTGTATCCAGATTGGTTGCTATGCAGGCGTGTCTATCAGGGGCGTCATCAGACCCAGTAAAGGGGCACGTGCCATAGTGAAATGTTTCTCTGCCTCACTAAAATCAAGGCTGTAAAATTGGATACCACTATAGGACTTCTTCACCCTTGATAAGGCTCTAGTCCAATGCAGGGTTGTTTCCATTCCACCAAACAAGCCTTACCTATTGCTTTTAGCCTTTCCTTGCTCTCGGATGATGTTTAAAGGTGAACGGGACTTTTCTGTAGCTGCCCCAAGACTTTTAATAAAGGAATCACTGACAATAGATATTGTTAAGTCAAATAAAAAAATTCTAAAAGCATACTCCAGTCTAGAAATCAGATGAAGAAATCCTATACAGAGAGCTGGATTTTAGATCAGTTACCGGATGTCTCGGAGCAAGTATACCAGTTACCCAATCAGTTTTCTCAGTCTGCACATATTTGGGTTGCACATAGCTGTGGGTTGTTTCCTCGTGGGATCTGGCAACCTTGGACTTAAACTAAGCATTAAGAAGTAAATTAAGAAATCTGATAAAGAGAGCTGAATTTTACCTCAGTAATCGGATTTATTAATAGACCGGAAACTGTAATTTCTATACCCCGATTTATTTAGGGTTCCTCAGTTTGTGCACACACCCAAACGTAACAAGATAGAGTGACACGGTTGCCAGGTACTCTTATTCTAAGTGAGACTTCGCTACCTTTTTGGATTCCATGCATAGACCTGGTTGTTCGATGAATTAAACACAGCACCTGCTGATTGGATAGCGGACATTTTTTGGAGACTCTGAAATGCAGTAAATGCTGCAGAAAATGAATAACTTCAATCTTTTAATATTAGAATTTGTAGTTTACGTCGCATATTTCCGTGAGATTATTGGCTGGTTGCAAAGCAGAAATCCTGAGTCATGTAAACCCGTAGGTTTCCCATTATCTGATTACTCAAAGTGCAACGAAAACCAGTTGATGGGATTACTGATAAAATCTGATAGTTTTGCGTCACCCACAAGACCCTGCGTTTGTATCCACTGCAGATAACGTGAATGTTGTCTGTACACGAGATTTTCTTTAATCCCCCGTATCCGACAATCCCCAATCATGCACTTACTCTGGAACACTCATTTTGATCTGGAGCTGATTTGGGTAAAATCTTTAAGCCAGAGGTTTAACCTGCGTTGGGAAACCCCTACATCTGCTTACAACATGGTTTGGCTCACAAGCCAGTCCTAATGTCGCTTGTTCCCTGGTTCTCTGAACCATCGCTGGTCCTGTGTACATGGAAAAGGAGTCGTTCATACATGCTTGACCCTGCATCCATCTCCTGTTCTATTCCGAAAACCTGTAATCTGCTCTGAACCGCTCTCTGACCACAGGGAATGGCATAAGAATGCGAGCACCATTCCCAAATATACTGTATACACCCCACCCACAGCTCTCACATGGTCCTGTCACACGAGGGAGTCTGCTCGTACGTTAGTAACGGAGAGGGATGAGAGTGGAATCCGAGGAATGTTAGGCAGCTAAGCGAGACGTTTACACACTCTTCAGCAGCGAAAATGTGCATTTTGCTTAATTCAGACTAATCCAGGTTAGATCGCTGGTGTCACGCGGGAGAGAAAAGAATTCGGAAAAGAACTCAAAAGCTGCCAGCCACCTGGCAAGACGGAAAGGGCGAGTAGACAGCAGTGACCCAAAATACCAAATTAGCACAGACATAGACAGTGATGTTTATTTATGAAATACAAATACAAAACATGTTCGAGAAGGGATTACACCGCTACGACAGAAGTCATGAGTTAGTAGAGCCTCGGTTCTTAATGTTCAGGTCCTTAGTTTGTGCCTCACAGTGTGGGCGGGTCCGTGGTATGGCATCAGATCGCTCCCATGTGAAAACTGGGGTAATGAAGTAATAGCAGTCATTAGTGGTCATGCTCACTGATCATTTCTGCTGTTTGCCTTGAGTTTTTGGTACTTTGGGTATTTGTTTCTTTTTTTATTGATTATATGTTTGATTCGTGACGAATTGTTTTAGTATTTTAAATTGCCATTTTAAGAACTGCCCAGGGACTACAGATGAAAATGAACTCTGGCTTATTTACAGTAATGTATCTGTTGATTAATGAGCACTGTCCCTGTCAAATAAACAAATAAAATGAACTGAAATGAATGAAAGCTCCAGTTTTGTGTTAATTAGAGTGCAAGTCTATGCTCTAGAGATTTAAGGGTTGCGTAAGACAGGGCTTTTATAGTCGAATAGTCTTATAATAATTTAGTGGTTCTCAGCGGTAGTGTTAGTGCAGCACAACTTCAGTGTTAGGGTTCAGTTTTCATCTCAGCTAACTATCTGTGTTGAGATTTGTTAGCCTCTACCTTCCAAAAACATGTCAGTAGCTGCCTCTTACAACCATGTCATAATGTTTACAGTGGGGCAAAAAAGTATTTAGTCAGCCACTGATTGTGCAAGTTGTCCTACTTAGAAAGATGAGAGACACTTCAACTATGAGAGACAGATGAGAAAAAAATCCAGGAAATCACACTGTAGGGTTTTAAAAAAATGTAAATCATGGTGGAAAATAAGTATTTGGACAATAACAAAAGTTCAACTCAATACTTTGTAACATAACCTTTGTTGGCAATGACAGAGTTCAAACTGTACATGACTGTTCTTGTATATTGTGCTTAGGTTTCTGTTGTAATTTTGAGTACATATATACCATATTTTCCAGGCTATAAAGCACACTGGGTTATAAGACGCAATATCAACGATCGGCTGCTAACGAGTATATTTTCATACATAAAGCGCACCGGGTTATAAGACGCATTAAATAAAACAAAACTTCTTTACCTGGCGCAGGGCGTCTTCTTGCTTCCTCCGCTTCCGTATCATTGATTCGTTAATGTTGAATTCTCTCGCAGCTGCTCTTTGTCATGTTTGTACTGCGTGACTGATAGCGTTGTGTTTGAAATCCGCTTCGAAAATGAATGAATGAATGAATGAATGCATGTACCCTAATGCTGAAGCACATACCGTATATACTCCGCGATGCTGCGCACTACGGTTGCCATAAGCTTCGTAACTTACCAAGACCGTGCTAAAACATTTTGACAGATTTATGAGCGCCGTGTACCATCTACAATCGGTTCTAGGTCAGAAAGCACAACCAGAATTAATTCATACATTAGACGCACCGCATTTTAAGGCGCACTGTCGATTTTTGAGAAAGTTAAAGGATTTTAAGTGCGCCTTATGGTCCGAAAAATACGGTAGTCATTTTCTCATATTATTATTGTATACTTTATGTACAGCCCTGGGCAGACATATGGGCCAAACCCAAAATGACATAAAAAGTGTTGTTCCACTCAAAGGTAGTGGCTTCAAACAGTTGACGAGTCATTGAAAAATGTTTCCCAGTTAGCTTGTGTTTAATACGAGACTAAATAGTCCCTGTAAAGTTCAAATCTGGACTCTGACCAGCCCAAAACTAACGGTTTAGGAATCTTTTAAGACAAAAAGATGATTTGTAAGATTTTTAACACCCAGACGTGTTAGTTTTGGTTTTATACCAAACATTTAAATCGTTTCATGATTTTATCTCTATGTACAAGACGGATATGTAAGTGAATGTCTCGGTTTCCAGCTACCTAACATTTCACTGCAGGAATAAGCAGATGGTGGCACAGGTCTCAGGAATGCATTTTCTTACTTCTTGTTGATTTTCTCACCAATGGATTTTTGTCAGGACTTGTAAAAGCTTAATTGTTAGCAAGCTTTGGTTTGGACCATTTTTCCCAGGAGTGTATTTGAACTACAAATCTTGGTAAATCACTACAAATCTTATAATGGTCTCAAGAACTATGAATAGGACTGGTTGAACAAGTAGGGTTTTTATCTAAATATAAAATGGACTATGAACTGGAACATCCAGGATTTAAGCCTCTGCACTTCCAACCTGCCACTGTTGGGTCCTTATGCAAGATGCTTAACCCACAGTTGTTCCGGTTGTACATGTAAGACTGTAACAGCTTCTGCTAAATGAGCAAATGCAAATGTAAATATAAATAAACCAGGATCTTCTGACCCTTGAATGTGTGTGGGTTTTGAATATACCAGAACCAGATAGGAATATTCTCAATAGAAAGTACTAAAAATAGGCTCGCGCATTCATTCTTAAATATTTATTGTGTGTTTACTGTGTGTTATTGCCAAGTAAGTTTTCACAAACAAGGAATTTCTTTAGGTATATGTATTTTGGTGCATGACAAAAAAGAAATGAGAATAAGAGGAAATGACAAATTATATTACATACATCCAAGGGCAGGCATTCACAGTAAAGAGTTTATGCATTATTGTAACGTGCCATGTCCTTGACAGTGGCAGCAGCACACCAGATGGTGATGGAGGAGGTTAGAATGGACTCGATGATGGCAGTGTAAAAGTGGACCATCAGCACCTTTGGCAGATTGAATTTCTTCAGCTGCGACAGGAAGTGCATCCTCTGGTGTGCCTTCTTGTTCGGGGAGCTGATGTTCTGCTCCCGCTTGAGGTCCCGTGTGATGATGGTGCCCAGAAACCTGAAGGATTCCACGATGTTGACTGGGGAGTCACACAGGATGCTGGAGTCAGGTGGACTGTGGTTCTTTCTGAAATCCACAACCATCTCCACCATCTTAAGTGTGTTTACTGCATCGTCCACAGACCTGTTAGATCTGTAGGCGAACTCAAAGGACTTCATGACCACAGAGGTGAAGGCGACGGGGTTATAGTCAGTTTGATCAATGGGCCTTGTTTTTGTAGATGATGGTGGATGATTCGAAGCAGGCTGGAACGTGGTATGTTTTCGGCGAGGTGTTGAAGATCTCAGTGAACACCGGAGCCAGCTGGTCAGCACAGTGCTTCTGGTCCTGCTGCTTTGTGGGGGTTCTGTCTCTTAAACAGCTTGTTAATGTCTCTCTCAAATATGGAGATGGTCGTTGTTGTGCTTTCAGGGAGGAGGGTATCTCTAAGGCACCACCCTGGCCCACTTCTTGAGTGGTGATGTGAGTCGGGGAGATGTGTCAGCACTGTCCTTTTGTCTTTCAAATCGACAGTAAAACTCATTGAGGCTGTTGGCTAGGTGCGAGTCGTTAGCGGAGTGGGGGGCTTTAGGTTTGAACTTCTTCCTAAGGCCACTCCAGACAGAAGCAGAGCCATTTCCTGAGAACTGCTGTTGCAGTTTCTCAGGGTGTTCTCACACTAGGCAATCTCTACTGTTCTCGGACACAATTGACCCTCAAAGGGCGGTTCGATTGACTAGTGAGAGTGCTCCCAATCGTGCTGGGGCGCGGTTCACTGGTCTAGGGCGTGGCACGAATATAGTGTGATCGTGAATCACGAAAGTGTTTTCTGGCAGCTGCCCTTCCAAAAAGACCATTCCTGGTCAAGCTTCTTCGGACTGTAGAAGCTTCATCTTGGCATCTCTATTGCTCAAGTGTAAGGGGAGCTCAATACTTGCCTTGCCACTAAATACTAAATAAATAAATAAGTACTAAATACTAAATAAATACTATATACTTGCCAGTGTAGTCTATAGAAGCAGTTTTTTTCTGATTTCTTTCAATTTCTTTCAGACTTGCACAGTACTGTATATTTCTGAACCCTCACTGCTTAGCTCTGTTGTGGGTGGTCAGTGATGAGGGTCCGAGCCCTGTTAGTAGAGGATGTGTAATCGGCTCTGGTGTGATCTGGTGCAATCGAGCTCTAGCAGACTGGGGTGAGAGGTGAAGGACCTGAAGAGAGATTTACAGGGCAGCTTTCATCGGCCATAGTCAACTGAGCTGCCTTCCCCCCAGCAGATTAGATCTTACAAATCAGCATGCTGAGAAAGCCTCGATCCTTAAGGACCTGCTGGTTTCTGCTGGCTCCCCCGTAGCCTCCATTCACTCTATTGTGCTGCTACATCATTAGATGGTGAGAAACTTCAAAGCCTCAGCTCTCAGGATGGGTTGAGGGATATGGAACAGGAACATAAAGGCTCGGCTGTATTTGGTTAGATAGAAACCACTGGGACAACTCTGGAAACAGTGTGAAACTGGTTTCATGCTCTTAGATGGTTAACAAATCTCATACCTGTGTGCTTAGTCAGTTTGAACTTAACTAAATAAATCTGTAATTGTTTAGCACCAACCGGTCACACAGTAACTTGGGAGTCTGTTCTTCAAACAGCAATGTGGAAACCATCTCAGCGATGTGGTGATTTCAGATTATGTGGTTTGGTTGCATCACCTTTCTCACTGCCTCTTCTTTGTAGTTGTTTAACTAGTGGGTAGCATGAAGAGCTAAATAAGGAGAGTGAGTAAAGCAGAGCATTATGCTGAGCAATTGTGTAACTTTCCCAGCATTGCATCCGGATACCTTTAATAAGCAGGTATGTCATAGTCGAAAATGAGATCAATTGCAAGAAAGTGGGAAACGAGATGGCCGGGAATATAGGGAGAAGAGAATGAGATCGGTACAGGCACAGGAAGCTGGTACAGGATGAAGTCGTCATGACGCACAAGAATGAGTGCTTTTCCTGCAGCATTCTTTAGCTTCCGGCTGTACATAGAAAGCTAGAGAGTAATCGTGTAAGGGTGAAGCAGAGGGCCTGACTGGTTACGTACGAACAAACAGGAGGTTTGGCTTGAGGCTGTGGGAATGGTTTTCATGGTGTGAGTCTGGTGAGGAGTCTCGGCGCCACGTCCCCTTCCAGTTCTGCCCGTGTTCCCGAGTTTCGGCCTCGTCTCACTTGGGTCAAGTGGCGCAGACCGGGAGTGCCCCCACATTATATTTGTAAGCAGAAATTAGTTGTCAATGTAGAAGTGCCAGTAGTAATAAGATAATGCAGCTTCATACAAATTAAAACGTTTTGGGTACGTTAGTGTTGTAGTCAAGACTGCTAGAGCCGAGTCCAAGTTAAGACCAAGACCAGGACATGTTGAGTCCGAGTCAAACCCAAGACTTTTAGAGAGTCCGAGTCAAGACCGAGACCGGGAGTGGCCGAGGACGAGACGAGACGGAGACCAGGTTAAGATTTTGTTCTTCCTTATATAACAATAAAAAGAGGAAAATTTTCCGAAATGAATAATAATATAATTGTAATTATTAATAAATAATATTATATGTCATCATATATGTTATAAAATATAACAACAGTTATATATATCCTAAAATTATTATGAATTGTTATTACAGTCAAACTAAGGTAATGTAACTTTTGGAAGCAAATGATGGTGATGATTCTGTTTCCTTCTGACAAACTTAATAAGAAGTCACCACATAAAGTCAATTAAATATAGCCAACAACATCCATTCTGTCCCTTTTTATTATTAAATGTGAAAACATAATAATAATAACAATTCCGGAGTTCACGGACATGGTAAAGTGAGCGAAAGAGACTTTCTGAAAACTTCTCAGGAAAAATTTTGAAATGCTCCAGATGGGCTACACTGCTTCAGGAAATCAATACACAGTACTGTGAAAAAGTCTTAGGCCAGCATTAGATTAGCTGTACCATTTGTTTTAGAAATTATATAATATCAATATATAATTTTCTCAGTCTCGATATTACAATACAAAGTCAAATAAAAATTTATTTCATTGGTGTTTTGTACAATGGAGCGTTGTCTCAAAGCAGCTTTACAGTTTTCTATAATCTTCTATTATTTACGCCCAAAGCCCAAATTGAGAAGGCCTAGAGCAACAGTGGCAAGGAAAAACTCCCTAAACATTATCAGGAAGAAACCTTGCGATGACCAAGACTTGAGCAACAGCAGTATCTGGCAGCTTCATCAGGTTGACCCTTCTACAGTCTGGAGAACCTTTATCAGGAATCTTTTGGAAGGGGGACAGGGTGAAAAGGCTAAGATTTGCTAAAGCTCACAAAGATTGGAATGAAGATCAGTGGAAAAGAGGATTACGGAATGACGAATCCAAGTTAGAGATTTTCGGGTCCGATCGTCGTCAATATGTTGTATATGGACATTATATCATTAATAAAGCAGCAAAGCTAAGGTGGTCTGAGACTTTTGCACAGTACTGTATGCTGGATCAAAACCTTCAAGTGTTATTAGCAGAGACGTCTGATCATTCCTGGTTGTTAAGAGCACATGATCCTAATATGTAATTCCCATCGTCTCACCTCCCCAGAGGCAGGGTGTATGAAGTACTAAACTACTCTGGTTCGTAACCCACCTCTGGCGAGGCGATGTTTGAGTTGTATTTCGCAATGGCAGTCGGTCTCGCTTACATTACAGTTTGCCTCTAAGTCATATTTCTGAATCATTTTGTATTTTCTTGGACATTACATCATGAAACACATACAGCTTATATTTGGCGCAAGTTACTTTAATGGGTATTATTACCCATTCAGAGACATTCATGTGAAGTATGGAATAAATCAAACTACTGCAGGGAACTTAAAATGCTTGGGTCCATGGTATGAAAGAGGAAACGCGGTAATAGCCAAAAAGGGGGGCGAGAGAGCTGTCTGATCCTGGGTAGATTCACATGGAGCGCTCATTTCCCTTTCCTCCCATTATTTCACCATCATCTGCTGAGTTCGAGGAATGTGTGTATGGGGGAGTGTGTAGGTTTGTAATGATGTCACGTCATGTATGTCATTCCGAGGCCCAGCAAGAAGCCCACCTCGCCCTGTTCCTACACAGACACGCCACACCTAAGGCTCGCATGTTTCATTCAGACCACTGCTTTAAAATTGGATCAGTAATTTATTTTACCCAGCAATAAAATGGGTCAATCAGACTGGATTGCTGTAAACATAAGTTGCAGTTAAACAAAGGAGTAATGATTTTGTTCCACTTTATTTTTAAGAATCTTGTTTTAGAATTACAGTCAGCAACAGGAACAATTAAGTGTATAAAAAAGCTTTTGACTGAGAAAGGCCCATAAAGAATATAACTGCCTACAGAACTGTACAGGCAGCAAAACATCAGATATTGTGCTTGATGAGTAACAGCCAAAAGAAAACCATAGAAACTTCACATATAAAAATGTAATAAATACCAGTTCATGATGATAAACGGGAAAAAAAATCCATATTCTCGGCAAATAATATATCGACTGCTGATATAACGTGCTTCACTAATTAGTAGAAGTAGTGGAAGAAGTGATGGTAAGAGTTGTGGTAGGTGTTATATACATAGTGATAGTAATAATGTAGCTGCAGTAGAAGTAGTGGTATTAATAGTACTAGATACAGTGGGCAAAAAAGTATTTGGTCAGCCACTGATTGTGCAAGTTCTCCTACTTAGAAAGATGATAGAGGTCTGTAATTTTCATCACAGGTACACTTCAGCTATGAGAGACAAAATGGGGAAAAAAATCCAGGAAATCACATTGTAGGATTTTTAAAGAATTTTATTGTAAATTATGGTGGAAAATAAGTATTTGGTCAGCCACAAAGAAGCTAGATTTCAGGCACTACGCCGAGAGGGACTCAGATCCTGCAGTGCCAGGCGTGTCCCCCTGCTTAAGCCAGTACATGTCCAGGCCCGTCTGAAGTTTGCCAGAGAGCATATGGATGATCCAGAAGAGGATTGGGAGAATATCATGTGGTCAGATGAAACCAAAATAGAACTTTTTGGGAAGAACTCAACTCCTCGTGTTTGGAGGAAGAAGAATGCTGAGTTGCACCAAACCTACTGTGAAGCATGGGGGTGGAAACATCATGCTTTGGGCTGTTTTTTTCTGCAAAGGGGACAGGACGACTGATCCGTGGTAAGGGAAGAATGAACGGGGCCATGTATGGTGAGATTTTAAGCCAAAACCTCCTTCCATTAGTGAGAGCATTGAAGATGGAACGTGGCTGGGTCTTCCAGCATGACAATGATCCCAAACACACCGCTCGGGCAATGAAGAACTGGCTCCTTAAAAGGCATTTCAAGGTCCTGGAGTGGCCTAGCCAGTCTCCAGACCTCAACCCCGTAGAAAATTTGTGGAGGGAGTTGAAAGTCCGTGTTGCCCCAAAAACATCACTGCTCTAGAGGAGATCTGCATGGAGGAATGGGCCAAAATACCAGCTACAGTGTGTGCCAACCTGGTGAAGACTTGCAGCAAATGTTTGACCTCTGTCATTGCCAACAAAGGTTATGTTACAAAGTATTGAGTTGAACTTTTGTTATTGACCAAATACTTATTTTCCACCATAATTTACAATTAAATTCTTTTTAAAAATCCTACAATGTGATTTCCTGGATTTTTTTTCTCATTATGTCTCTCATAGTTGAAGTGTAGCTATGATAAAAAATTACAGACCTCTCTCATCTTTCTAAGTAGGAGAACTTGCACAATCAGTGGCTGACCAAATACTTTTTTGCCCCACTGTAGCTGTAGTCGAAGTACTGGCGATTTGTAATAACAGTAGTAGCAGTAGTAATACTTGTAGTATTCAGGAGTGTTACTAATAGTAAAGTCCTTAACTGTAGCCCAATAACCCGTAAGCAGAGTGGAAGTGGAAGTGGAAATTAACTGACATTATTATGTCTGACTGGGAAATGAATCATGGAGGAAGAACATGCAGGAAGAGTTTTGTAACTTTAAGGAATTCACTTTACAGTTCATCCCTCTGACTCAGAACAGAGAGAACTATATGTACTAAATTCCTCCAGGACTGACTCAAAGCTTTGAATCAAAAGCTTTTCTCGTGTGTCACATCTGACCGGCCCTCGTACATCACCATGAGGTCTCAATGCACTCTTTCACTGCCTGTGCATTAACCCTATGTCTGAGTTATGCTTGGTCAGAAGAGCTTCGTAAAACTACATCGGATAAACAGAAGCATTCGTGATTTATGGTGATGATAGTAGGTTTTTAAAATCCATCAAACAAGGAGTGAGTGGCTAATGGACATTTGTAGCTGAAGACATGTTAGTACTTATCTGTATATTTGATTAGGACTTTTAAGAACTTCATCATGTTGTCACGTCTGATTCAGAGGAGGATGGGTTCCTCATCTCAGCCAGATTCCTCTCACGTTTTTCTTCCACTTAAAGACTGACAATGATACATACCTGTGGACCTCCACTACGAGCAGTGGTGAATAGTAATTGCTGTAAGAAACAGTTGCATTTTGTTGGGTTTGACTACAAATATGTATATGTAGTCAATATGTGTGTGTATATATATATATATATATATATATATATATATATATATATATATATATATATATATATATGACCATAGTTTAGTGTTTCCTCCCCTTACACTTGAGAAATAGCAGCATCTGGCAGCTTCAGGATGCCAGGTTGCCAAGTTGACCATTTTACAGTCTGTAGAAGCTTGATCAGGAGTGGTCTTTTTGGAGGAGTAGCAGCCAAGACACCACTTTTTCGGAAGGGCAACAGGATGAAAATACTAAGATGTACTAAAATACTTGAAATTTTTCAGTCCAGTCATCCATAGTACGTTGTATATGGTCATTATACCTTTGCTAAAACAACACATTTAATGGCGGCCTAAGACTTTTGAACAGTACTGCATATTATACAGCACAGCTTCAGTCACAGTGAGAGAACTGGGACAAAAAAGTGAGAAACTAAAAAAAGAGAACAATGGTCATGTAAAAATACAACTTGGACATGTATTCATTTTTGTTGTTGGACATTTCTATTTTCACATTAACATGCTGAAGTTCTTTGCTTCCCAGTCGTATGAGCATTTACAAGCGTCTCACACCGGAGTATCTTGCTGAGAGGGCTTCATGTCTGGAGATCGTCTGCATGTCTCAGGGTTGTTATCACCCTTTAGAGACGATTTCAGTCGGTATTTGCACATTCCTGCAGAACAATACAAGGTGTGAGATCTCTGATTTGGTTCCTCTGAGTCTGAAGAAGCTGACTGCTGTTCCTCAAAGCGTTAATGCAGGTCCAGAGCTGCTTTTCATTTACAGCTTGAATGAGCTATTAGCAGACTTTAGAGGCGTAACTGGTGGAATGTTGGTTTAGCTTCAGGCTCACAGGAAAACCGAGTGAGGTGTCATTTGCTAATGGTGTAGCTACGGGTTCTGAGTTTCATATGCAGTCACACAGTGCTTTGATTGAGACTGACTATACATGTAGATTATATCCGAGTGTTCTGTGTCTGGAGATGGCCTGGATGTTTCAGATTTGTTATCGCTATGGTCGCAACAATAATATATATATATATATAATTATAAAATATAAAATAAGCTTGATGGTCATGATTTTGCCCAACTCTAGTTTAATGTAAGTGTTTTAAGCATGTTTAAGTTAGGCTACGCTATGATATAGTACTGTGCAAAAGTCTTAGGACACCCTTAGATTGGACGTACTGTTGTTTTACCAAAGGTTTAATGACCATATATGATTATTTCTCAGTTTCTTAATGAGAATACAACCAGAAAATACAAGAAATTTGCATGCAGTATTACAAAACTGAAAGCAATCAGAAAAAAGAGTCTATAGGCTACAGTGGCAAGTATTTAGTGTGATCTCCCCTTACACTTGAGCAATAGTAGCATCTGGCAGCTTCATCGGGATGCCAAGTTGACCTTTCTACAGTCTGAAGAAACTTGAAAAGGAGTGTTTTTGTGGAAGCGTAGCAGCCAGGACACTTTTTCCAAAAAAGAACAGGGTGAAAAGGCTAAGATATGCTAAAGCTCAAAGAGATTGGAATGAAGATCAGTGGAAAAGAGGATCATTGAGGATTTTGGCTCCAGTCATTGACAATATATTAAATAAGAATCAACCCCTAACGTTGCAATAGTGAACACTCAATGGAGTGGCCCTGTTTCCTCTGTTAAAGGTGCTGAACCCCCGAAACTCTGACTAGGACGAGCGGTGCTAAAGAACTTCAATTATTGACTCGTTCTTCAGTAAACGTTCAATCCTGGAGAGTTTTGGATCTGGAGTGTGTCCTGAAAACGGCGGGCATGAGGCGGGAACACACAGTGGAGAGATATATTATTTTAATGGGTTACAACAAGCTGTTTAAAGGCTTTTGAGAATGTCGAGAATTTTGTTTTTGGCCCATACATATAGCGAATCTGATGAATGTTTTACGTCAGGAGACTTTAATGCCGTGTGATAGCTCTTATTTATGTACCTAACTCCCTCGCTGGGTTTTTTTAAGCTGAAAATTCTTCGAAAGAGTGTCACGGTTCCACAAAGCCTGTCCACACATAGCAGCGTTAGCATTCCTGTGGTGTTAGTATAATCGCACGTGAGAGTAGGGAGAATACATTTGAGAGGTAAAGAGGGAGGGAGCGTTGGGAGGAAGGTGTAGTGGAATGAGTGAAGTACAGAGAACGTCCTCTCATCATAAGCTTAGCATGTATGGGATTTTAATGTCCCTAAATCCAGTTTATTTAGTTGTGTCAGTGTGGTCAATGTTTAGATCGTATATTGTTCTGTACTACACCATAGTTCTGGAACCAGATGAAGTCTCGCTGTGTATGTCTGTATTACTTTGATGACATTAAGTCAGATGACTTATTATCATGACATTTCAAGTTACTGGTGGCCTTCAAATCCCAGCTCTTCCAAGCCTGCTGTCGGACCGTTTAGCAAGCTTGATTTTCAGCTTTGACTCAGCTCAGTTGCAAGGCTCTCTGGAGAAGGGCTTCTGCTAAATCCTGTAAATTTGATGGACATTTTAGCACAGTTTTAACAGAAACCTTATCCCAGAATGACTTGCAGCTGATAGTTTTACAAGGTACAACCCAAGCAATTGTGAGATACGCACTCTACTCCGGAACCCAACGGAGACAGCTACCTAAAGCACTGGCAGCCGGTATTTTATAGCTTAATTAGAGTAAAAGCAGTATGTACGTTTCAGTTAGATAAAACCAGGATCTGGACTTTAACGCAGTAATAGCCCGTTCACCACTTGTATACCTTTATAACAGCTCAGCACATGTGAAAGCAGAACCTCCCACGCACCACATAGGAACTCGTATTCAAAGAAAAAAGTTTAGTGGGAGAATGATAATGCTGAAAGAATTTCGGAGGGGGTATTTTGAGGAAAAGAGGGGGAGGAAAAGGAAGCCTCATTCAAGAGAAGGGCAATCAGACAGCTGAAGAAAAGCTGGGTGGGGAACTAAAGGGGGGGTGGGGGGAGAGTGGGGGTGAGGATGGGGTGGTCCCACGCAAGGCCCGTGTGTCAGGGTGGGTTGAAATGTGTGTGTTGCCCCACTCATCTGCTCATTGTAACCCAGAAACGCAGAGGAGGAGAAGCTTTCCCTCCATGACTGTTTGCCAGAGAGAAAGCGAGAGGACTGGAACTTAGACACAGAGCAAGGCGGCTCATTTTCTCAACTCCTTTATTAGAGACTTGTGGTTTTGGAAGAGTGTTTTGCAAATGCTCGGGACGATTACGCTAACAGGTAAGGTCTTCTGCTTTTGCTTCAGTTGAGTTGAATGAGAAACCAAAATAAAACTGGGTGACCTGCATTTGGACTCTTGAACTGCTTGCTGAATTCTGACATGCATGACTTTCAGAGCAGGAATCTTTTTTCGTTTGACATTTTAATAATTATGAGTGGCTCAGTGTTGGGACATTGTCTATATGGTGTACATTCAAACAGTGGCTTAGATGCTTATTTCTTGGAGGCAGTAATTCAATAAGTGGAGACCAGCCTTAAAGCTGGCTAATGGTGGAAACCTAATGCACTCAGAGTGAGGGAAGATGATCACATACTGCTAGTGAGAGGAAGATGCTCAGCACGGGCGTTGGTAATTTGAGGGTGTGGAAGTCTGACTGTAAAGCAGTACATCATCTGAGGCGTTGGTGAACTGCCTGGTCTGTCTGCGTGAAGGTAATTTGCTTCACTTAATGTAAGGCATTTTAGTGTTTATTTCTGTCTGAGAGAAATGTTTGGCTGGACTGTGTGCCGTGTGTGATAATGCTGCAGAAGTGGGTAATACTGTATAGATAAAAAGATATTGCATTTGGAAATGTGACTACTGTTTAATTAAACTATATTGATATATATTGATTTTGTTTAGGATTAATTGTGGATCTACTTTTGAAGTACTGTATTTTTTTAATGGCATATCTTTTATGCTTTCTTGGCTACATGTCTGTTTTTATGCATTATGTACATAATGTAACTGATTTTTGTTGTATGGTTTGGGACCACAACTGATCCCTGGATACCCAAATGTGATGAACTACTGTATATCTACATTATAGTTGCATTAGTAATATAATTTTGGATTTGTGGACTGGGTATCTGATATCTCGAGTCAGTAGGAACCCGAGTCTGTTCCTGAACAGCATCAGGTTGGAGTGCGCATTCCTCGCCGTACTATCATGCCTCAATTTATGTATGTCTAGACTGGACAAACACATGCTACACAAGTGCAGACCACTTTATATGTACGTACTTCTAAAGACAAGCGTCGGACCGGTGGGCGTTTGGAATTTTTAATGAGTTATTAAGCCCTTCAGATCTTGGTCCTGGTCCTCTTGGGGTCCCAGTGGGAGTTGTAAGGGTACGGAATTTACAACGCCTTGCACATGCCTCCAGAAAGCGCACAGATGGTATTCTATTGAACGCTTATTTTTCATGAATATTTAACATTGCTTTGGAATCGGCTGGGATGCCCTGACTCGTTCTTGGTTTCTGTCGGTGGTGGGTTTAGTGTCGATGGTCCCATGCTGAGCATGAAGACGGGGGTCTTGAGTTTTGATGGGAAGGGTGCGGTCATCTGTAGTGGAATGGAGTACAGTCATTCATCCTGGTGGGGTTGGTGTAAGGCGGAGGGGGGGCCAAGGGAGGAAGAAGATAAACACTGTAATGTTTGCACAGTACCACCAAACCACAAGCTTGTTCTTGCTCAAACACAGGCACTTCTAATGAATGGCTCACAGTTGCATTTGTTTGCCAAACATGACAAACAAAAGGAGGAGGGGGGTAGAGGACATTCAGAAAGCACCCCCACCCCCAAGCCCGATCCAAGAATTCACCCTCCTCTTCTAAAAGCTCCATCAGCCATACTACACAGTCAGAGACAGGATCGTGTTTCTTAGCTCTTGTTTCAATTCAGTCAGACAATGCAGCAGATGTGGGGCCGCTAGTGGCGTCATCGGGCGCTCGACACGATCTGTGTCGTACACACATGGCCTCCTTGTGGCTGGAAAAGATTTGCCGTTCATCTCTGAGATCTTTGCAATTCTCAAATGACTGCATAATAGTTTTCCTTCACCCACAGCCTCCCCAATTATTGGGCAAACATCGACTTGGTTTGTATAAGTGAGAGAGCCCTTCTGAATCTCACCCAACAAACCCCTGTTGCTCCATTTTAATGACCATAATGATCAGGTCATTGAGTTCTCAGCATGGTGAAGTCATGATATTCCTATCAATCTTTCTCTAGGTCTTCAATCTTGTGCCTTTTCTTCATGACACATTAAGGGTTTTCTTCATGGGTATTTAAGTTTTCACATGGACAATAGAATGGGGCCCCATCCAGTGCAGGCAAGCCAGGAGAAGCAGAGACCTATTGTGAGGGAACCAAGAGCGAAACAATGCAGTCTTTCCTGGCTGAAGTTTTGTTTTTCTCTTTCACTCTCTGGGGGATGGGTTCTTGGGTGGTAAGGGAAGTCGAATGGCATCTTCCAAACTTCTTGGACGTTTTGATGTTTGCATTTTCATTCTACAAAACCTGCTTACACATTTGCAACTTGACTTTCCAGAGGAGACCAGGTCTCCTCCTGCTTCCATGTGTCTTGTACCAGGCAAATAAATAAGGCCATAATAAGGTGGCTGCTTGTTTTGGAATGTAAAATGCCTTCCTGTCAGAACTGAGTAAAGTAATATGATATTGGCACGTTAAGATTCGCTTAAGGTTACCTTGTGTGTTTTGGACCTCGGTGAAAGAACAAGCAGAGCCAGATGTGAATATTCCCCAGTGGAAGGGTGGGTTTTTAGAGGGAAATTGGGTCTCGAGGAGGCATGCATCGCCTGATAACATCTATCTACGTCACTGCTGTCAAAACACAGATAGACATGGAAGGAATGTCAGTGGCTGTCTTTGCTTCTCACCTGTTACAGTGAGGCCATATGTTTCCTCGTTCCAGCAAAGGTCAGAGTTCAACACTTCCAGAAAGACTTTCTTTCATTTCTTAGCTAAATAACCGACCACACGTTTGGCAGTGTGTTTGTGTCTGCGAAACTTCCAATTAAAAACGTTCAATTATGTCGCATTTGTTGGCCAACACAAAGCCGTGATCAGATTGTCATAACATGGATTATTGAATCTGTTAATGGGGATGAAGAAACTTTCACAGAACAGCAGTTTGGATTTCCTGCAGATGTTTTAGCCCAATATCTTGAATTGATTATATCGACAAGACACATTTTGTGTGTATTTATTCTACTCTGTTCCTCTCTAGTGACTCATTTTATGGTTGATAGTTTATTCCAATTTGATGCCAGACAGGGTGCTGACAGTGTTTTTTTCTCATTTTGCAGTTGGCCAGACAGATGCCATGCCTCAGAAAGAAGAAAGCCCAGAGATGACTGAAGAGCTACAGGAAAGAGGTCTGCCCTCAGGTTAACGGAGAGCAGGAGGAAATTGAACCCGCAGACAAAATCTCAGCTGCAGAGGAGAAAGCTGAAGAGAAACCAAACCAAGAGTCCAATGAGGTGGGTTTCAAAAAGATCTTTCGCTTTGTCGGATTCAAGTTTACGCTGAAGAAAGACAAGACGAGAAGACAGAACCTGTGCAGCTGCTGACAGTGAAAGAAAACTGAAAACAGCGCCTCAGACGCCGCTGCTGAGGCGACCAAGGAGGAAGCGATAACAGGTGAAACCGAGCCTGAGAAAGAAAACCAAGTGGATGCAGAAGAGACGGAGAAAAAAGGAAACAAATGAAGAAGCTACAGACCCAGAGGCAGCGTCGGACCTGCCTTGCAAGTCGATGCCACAGAGGAAACCGCAACAGATGGTGCTGCAGGACCCGAAGAGACCCCTGCTGAGCAGACACCTGAAGAAGTGGTGACACCTACAGAGAAAGAGAAAGAAGCAGCATCACAAGCTGAATCTGCAACCACCCCACCATCGCAGGAAACGCAGTCCCCTCTGAGAAGGTTCTTCACTCAGGGAATCTTCTCAAATCTGAGGAAAAAGACAAGCTTCAAGAAGTCGAAGGAGGAGGAAACTGTGAAGGAAAAGTCTGTTGAAGAGGACATAAAGGAGACCGAGGAGAAAGACGAAGAGGCAGTGACAGACGGAGAACAGGTGAAGGAGGTTGTAGAAGAAGTGGCAGCTGGTGAGGTTGTGGAAGAAGTGGCAACTGGTGAACAAACAGAGCAAACAATCCCAGAGGAAGCTCAGCCTAACACAGAGGAACAGAAAAAGGAACAACAACAGCAGCAGCTGAATGAACCTGAGGCAACAGTTGAAGTCGCACCAGTACAGGAACCTGAACCTGTTGCCGAAGTGACAACTTGCGAGGAGTCAGAGGCACCTTCTGCTGATGCGCAAGAAGAGATCAAACCTACTGACGATAAACCTACTGAAGACAAGCCAGCTGACTTGACGGAGGAGGAACCTGAGAAATCGCCTGCTGAAACATCTACCGAAGCCGAAGTCGTGTCATCCCAAGACAAAGTCAAGCCTCAAGGGAGCCCGCTCAAGAAGTTGTTTACCGGGGCAGGGTTGAAGAAGTTGTCCTCCAAAAAACAGAAGACCAAAAAAGAAGCCGATTCAAAGCTAACAGAGTCTGGTGAGCAAACAGCTGAACAGATTCAGTCATCCACCGAGGCCACGGAGGCGCAGAAACCTGACAGTGCAGCCTCATCCCCGGAAGACTCCGGCGAGCATGTTGTAGGCGAGGAACCTCAGGCTGAGGCGCATGTGGAAGGCGAAGGTGAGACTGCTACGTCTGACAGCGAGAGAAAAAAAGATGGAATCCTTCCTTGGGCTTCTTTCAAAAAACTAGTCACTCCAAAGAAACGTGTCAAACGGCCCTCTGAAAGCGAAGACGAGGCAACTGGGGACAAACCTAAATCTGCCACCATGTCCTCAACAGAGAGTGCTGTCTTTGAAGAGAAAGTAGAGGAGATAAAGCCAAGTGAGGAAGTAAAGGACGAGGCTAAGGAAGAGTCACAGGCTGAGTGCAAAACGGAGACAAAGACTGAAAAGGCTGAACAAGGCATGGAGGAACCAAAGAGGAAGATGGACACCTCAGTATCCTGGGAAGCTCTTATTTGTGTCGGATCATCCAAAAAGAGGGCCAGAAAGACCTCTGATTCTGACGAAGAAGAAGCCAAGATCGAGGAAGAAGTACAGAAGTCTGGCGAAGAGCAGGCCAAGACTGCAGAGTCTGCTATTACAAGCTCGCAGGAAGCTGACCATGAAAATTTGGCCTCCTCTCCAGAGGCAGAGGGAGAGCTCGTCTCGACCTGGGAGTCATTTAAAAGGCTCGTGACTCACCGCAAGAAACCCAAAGCAGAGGACAAATCTGATGAAGGCTCAGCCCAGGAGCAGACCACGTCTGATAGTGAAATCCCCAAAGAGGAGTCGTCCTTTTCTCTTCGTAAACTTATTCCACGCAGAAAGAAGAAGTCCGAGGCCAAGCAAGGACAGGCGTCGTCTTCGGATGTTGGATCTGCAGAAGAAGACTCTGACACTCCCGCAGTGGTGCCTCTGTCAGAGTACGACAACGAACAGTCCGAGGCTTTGGCTGATGTGGCAAAGACAGAAGGGACAAATGCAGAGGTCGCAGCTGTGACTCCATCAAAAGCATCAGCTGAAGAGAGGTCTCCATCCTGGATCTCAGCTGCCATGGAGGACGTTAAGGATGATGCAGATGAAAAGCAACTGAGTGACATCCCTGAAGAAGGAGATACAGCCGCTACCCCTAAATCGACGGATAACACAATCGCAGAGGACATTGCAGAGTTTACGTCAGAAGCCGTCACCGCCCTTGAGCCGGCAGAAGAAACTGAAATGGTCTCTGCTCTCTCACGTATCACAGAGTCACCTGTTACATCGGGTGAGACCTCACCGGTTCCAGTTGATGGGGTAGTGAAGAAAACTGTGGAAGCTGTCGAAAACATTAGCATCACGACCAGCTCTGTGACTAGCACAGTAACGGAGGAGCAGACAAAAATTACTGTAGTCACCAAGGAAGAAGTAGTGTTGGTTGCTCATGAGGAATGTGAAGCAACAGCCATTTGTACCAACCTTAACACCAGTGAAATTAAAGTCGTACAAGAAGAGAGCCCTGTAAAGGTTCAAGTGGAGGCTGTGGCTACTGTTAGTGAAGCGCTGACCGTGGGCTCGGCTCCCGAAGACCAAACCTTGACACTTGAGGAAGCTGTGGTGGCAGAAGTTTTTGCGACACAGATAAATGAAGTGCAAATTGAATACAAAGCACAGCCTGAAACCCTGGTCGAAAATGCAGTGGAGAACTTGGAACAGGTGGAGGCATTGGTGGAGCCGTCAGTGGCTCAGACAGTGGATGAGCTCCAGGAAGTAACACCAGTCAAAGTGGCCGTGGTTACCGCTGTTCATCAGGAGCCGGAGACCCTTGAAGTACTCGTGTTGGCTGAGAACTCTCCAAAAGTGGAGGCTGAGAGTCCCATCGAACCAACCTTTGAAGCGGCGGTCTGCGCTCAAACGGTGGAGGTCACAGAACTTGCTGTAGCCGAAGGCGAGAGCTTGGAGCAACTGAACGATGTTGAGGAATCGGTTGCCAGTGTTGAGGTAGCACCTGTAGAGGGAGCCATGGCTGCGGCTGGAGAAATTAAAACGTCACTAGAAGTTGTCCCTGTAACCGAGACAGCGCTATCCAAGGAAAACTCCATTACCCTCATGGCCCCAACACAGGACTCGGCAGTGACAGAAGAGGTCATCTGTGTCAGCTCATCCCCAGAAACGAAAACAGAAGAGGTTGTCACAGCTACTGTACTAGCTGAGGAACACATTCAGGCTGTATCATCAAACATCAGTGAAGTTATTGAGGAAGCGACTGAAAAAGTTCAGGAAGAAGTAGTACTGTCACAGGCAATGCATGTGAGGGAGGCGGAAGCGATTCAGGAACAGAGCACCGTCATCGTCCGGGAAGTCATTCAGAGCGTTGTGGAGAACCTTGGAGAAATGCTTGAGAAGCCTGTGGAGGAGGTACAAGAGGAACCAAAGCCTGCAGATGTCCAAGCAACTTCTGAAACGGCGGAGGAATTGAAGACAGACATTCCAGCTGAAGATGAAAAGCCTTCATCAGTCCAAGAAGAAAAAGCAACTGATGTACCAGCTGAAGAGGCAAAATCTACAACCGTTGAAGTAGTCCATGAAGAAAAACCTACAGAACCTGAACCTGAGAACAAACCTGAACAAGAGCAAACCCACATCATCACTGAGAAATCACCAGCAGCAGTCAGCGAGGCTATTCAGGTGTCTGAAACCGTTCTCATTTCTATGACAGAGGAGATTGAAGCCCAGCAGGAGGTTGCTTCCGTCTCTGTGGAACCAACACAACAAAGTACAGTCGACGTCAAGCCGGATGTGGAGTTGAAGGAGGGCGAAGCGAAGGAACAGGAGGAGAAAATAGCTGGCACAGAATGTGAAGATGGAAAAAGCCAAGTCGTGGAAGATGTTAAAGAAGTGATCGCACAGACCCAGCAGACCACCACAGAGACACCGGCGCCAGAGGCTACGACCCAAGAGGAAAGCTGTCAAGTCCAAGAAACATCAGCATGCACAACACAGGCTCCGATTTTAGCAGTGGCAAGTCAGGAGGTCCAAGGCATACAGATCGAGAAAACGACAGAAATTAGCGTCGACATCGTACACGTGGTGGACGCTGATGAAAAAGCAAAACGAGACGCAGTGAAAGAAGACGGCTCTGAAGGTCAGGAGCCAGCGGAAGACCTGGCTGAAACAGTCTTGGATGAGCCACAAAAAGATGTAAAAGGCGAAGAGTCCGGAGATGCCGTCAGTCAGAAGTCGGAAGCTGAAGCCTGCGAGGTGAAGACGGCTACTGAGGCAACAGAAAAGGCCACTAAGGAGGAGGAGGTGGGGAATGAGATTGACCCTGTCAGCACAGAGAATGCCACGCTGTCATGAGCTTGGTGAGTGTTTGACTTCATGGGTTGTGGTGGGTGGATAATGTACTTTCCTCTTCAATCACATGTTCATCATTTCAGCATAGTTGTAACCAGTCGTATGTGAGAGACGTTTGGTGATCCCAGGTCATTTTGGGACATCAAGCCACATTATGAGCATTTTACTCATATATGGGAAGAAATGTATGAATTATTACTTTTGAAGTAGAAATATAAAAGCAGTTTTATACCTAAACATTTGGCACATTTTTCACCACTTTGGAATAAACAATCAATAAGCAGAACCGGAATCAGAATCGATGCAAACGAATACCCAACCCTACTTATCTCTATGTAAAATCAATTAGCAACAAATGACACGAGCTTGCTTAAGGATCACACTTCCCAAAACAGCCCATGAGGACGTCCCTGAAGGGTAATCATTTTTTCCAGGAAAGCGAAAGCTAAGCCAGGGTTACTGTTGTGAATTCCTCAGTGACGAGTGTCATGTTTTCATATTTGCCTTTCTTAAAAAACATCAATGGACCTTAGTTTTATTAGTGGCGGATTCGCCGGCCCGTGAAATGAAAAAGCTTTTGTTCGAGGTCTAAGTAACCAGGAGACCTTCGATATCAAAGCAGGAATGCCGCAGCCTGACCCCTCACTTTGTAGCCCGCCTCTTAAAGGGAAGCTGTGTGAAGGAGAGATGAACTCGTGCTGAAAGACTGATTATTATTCCTTCCCTGCCCGACACACACTCCTTTTCTCCTTCATCAAAGCCTTCCATACGTGGTGCGTCAGGGGAGAATGGTGAGGAAAGTCAAAGGGGCAGCGCTTGTTTGAGGAGATACAGTCGATAAGGACTTTTGCAGTGATGGTTAAAGTTTACGCTGAGAAAGTTGGACAGTAATATAGAAGGACAGTACTGTGCGCAAGTCTTAGGCCACCATTGGATTTGTTGTTTTAAATGGTGTATTCATACATTTTTTACATTTACATGTACAGCATTTAGCAGACGCCCTTATCCAGAGCGACTTACAATTGGTAGTCTTACAATCCAAGCAATTGTGGGTTAAGGGTCTTGCTCAAGGACCCAACAGTGGCAGCTTGGCAGAGGTGGGATTTGAACCCTGGACCTTCTGGTCCAGAGTCCAGTACCTTAACCGCTAGGCTACCACAGTCCCACATTCATCAGTACGAACAGAAAATGCAGGAAACATGTACGCAAAATGAAAAGAAAACAAAATGTTCAGGGAGATATGGCTTCTGTAGGCAAAAGTCAGTATTTACCGTGACCTCCCCAATAAAGGGCACGATTCTTCAGACTGTAGAAGGGTCAACTTGAACCAATGAAGCTGCCAGATGCTGCTATTGCTCACAAAACTTACCTCTGTAGCCTTTATAAGCTTTTTTGTAGATTTCCCCCAAATTCTTGTATTTTCTGGTTGAATTCTAATAAATGCTTAGAGAAATGCTTATATATGGTCATTATGCCGTTGCTAAAACAACAAATCTAAAGGTGGCCTAAGACTTTCGCACAGTACTGTATAAGAAGGGAGTGGCAGAGAAATGGAGGCTGTGAGATGAGGGAGAAAGGAAAGCAGAGATGGGTGGGTCTGCTAAATGTTTGATGAGTGCTAATGCAGCACTGCAGTGGATCAGGTGATATATAGCTTTGCAGCAGGGGCCTGGTGCAGGATTCTCTCTCTCTAACACTCTCTCTCTCTCGTTCTCCTCCCACACCCTGCTAAGACTTTTTGCTGAATCATAAAAAGGGGGGTGGCCAAGAGGGGGATAAAGAATCGTGATGAGTTAGGGAAAGGAGGCAGGACGCTACAGACAAACATTAGAGCATCAACAACACATTAAACGTCAGAGTGTCTGATGGAGAGCTAACCTTTAAGGCTTACTCTCAGGTACGTACTTCCCAACTAAGGTATAAAATACGTCATTTTATACTGCAAAGTGTTTACATACGCGAGTAAACAGTGCCGGTAGGTGGAAAAGTGAAGGCTTTGCATTGTGTTAATTACTTCAAAGTGACGCTCACGAACTTTGTGTCGTCCTAACAGGCTACACGTGTGAGGTGTTCGTAGGAGAAGCGTGGTCTTCTGAAGTGCAGTGAAGCTCCTGTGGAGGATACTAAGCAGAGCAAGAGACGAAACACCCAATCTCCCTCCTTTCTCCATTATCCATCCATCCTTCTTTCCACAACTCTACCTGTCACTCCATACTGTCCCAGTTTTCCATCCTCAGCACCATGCAGCCACACCGACGAGTTCAGACCGCGGCTCATCTCGTGATTATCTCTGCACATTTACAGAACTGTTGCAGTCATGCCAGGCCGCTGCTGGAGGATGAGACTGAATGCTTTTAGTGTTGGTCTGAATGTGTGTGTGTGTATGTGTGGTCTGCTTGTCGTCTTGTACATTGTATTTATATCTGAATTCGTATCCCTCCGTGCTAAGCTCCATGGATATTATTCTTACTGAAACTGAGTTTTATGAACATGGTACACTTTGCAGTTGAGCATCAGCCATATGACTGTAAACACATGGCTAGGAATGAGAACGAGCCAGCTCTCGTTCCTACTGTACATATAGCGTAAGCGTTCTTTATTTCCAGACTGTGAATTCCGTGGTTTGTAGATTCTTCTGCTCGCCGTTGAGAAGCACATGGCAGTAAACACTTGCTTTCACTTTGACTTTGTAGAAAAGTAAGATTGATGGTGATTTCTGAGATTTTGACAGCACTCCAGTGGTGCTCGAATTAAAGCCGATTCAGTGGCGTGTCCGGAGGGGCCTGGGGTGGCACTGACTGGCCATCGCTAGTCGTGAGGCAGATTTTTAAAATTCTCATCGTTTCCAAGAGGGAAGAGCTTGCTTGACCACCGTACAAAGAGAGGTACCTTTTGGAGTACAGATGCTTGCCCTTCCATGATGAACCTGCATCTCATTTAAGGAAAATAATTTGAACCTGTATCTCTCCCCATTCTTACTCAAACATCAGTTCTCACATAAGGCATTAGACATTAGGTCTAATGCACCAGCCCACCACTGCCAGGACCTGGGTTTGAATCCTGGCGGTGCCTTCCAGCCACGTGCAGACACGATCACCTGTATCTGAGCGAGTTGAGGCTGTGGTGCCACAACCTCTGGCGTCCCCAAGTACCAGAGCCACATCAGAGAAATAGGTTTTAAATGGATGTAATGGGATGTGGTGGCTTAGCAGTTAAGGTACTGGATTATGGACCAGAAGGTCCAGGGTTCAAATCTCACCTCTGCCAAATTGCCACTAGAGCAACCCACAGGATTGGAGGATTCCAACAGTTGCTCTGGATAAGGGAAATGTGTGTGTCGCTGGGCTATCAAAATCCTCTGTAGGATAGTTAGGGTTAAAAACCCATAAGACTGGCCGCCACCTCTTTTCAAACTACTTCTAGTTCAATATCATTGGGTTCATTAAAGCAGCCAAGGTGGAAATAAAGCCCCAGTTTGTATGCAAGCCCACAAATCCCAGAGATTGGCGGACATTTTATGACGTCTTGGACTCCTTTACAGGTGGCAATGCCATATGTAACTAATCCACCACTGACAGAACAAAAGCATTATTAAAAGTATATTTTCATATTGGTGACATTACTAGCATTATGTAGTCTACAATTAAACATCTCCGCCATTTGCCAAACAATCGAGTGCCACCCTTAGGCCGTCTTCGAGACTCACTCTTCGATTCGGTTTGTTGAACGCTTTCTCAACCGGGAGAGATTAGAGTGCACTGGCGCCATCTGTTGGTTAGGCAGTTACATGAACTGCATCCGCACTCCATGTTTTCAGATGTCGTTCACATCGCGCTGACACCTAACATTTTGTATTTGTCACGTCACAGGTTAACACGATTACTAATTGACAAGATAGTTTTGCCTTCTGAATGCTTTCCTGTAGTAACATTGGTCTCCATTTACCACACGCCACACTTTCAGTTCATTCGAACTGCACGAGCTGTGAACAAAGCGGACGGGTGACTTAATATCACGGTCTATAACGTAAACACACGTCGTCATTCGTTGATACCACGTCGTTCTCATGCTTCAAGGAGGAGCCTGCTGATTTTATAATGCAATATAATGCAAAGGTCTCACCCAGCTTCTTCCCCGGTGTGTATCCGTGCGCACGGTGGGATCGGGCAGCCAGGGACCGATGTGTGGAAGATGCTTTATTTTTTTGAACAATCACAGACACAAATAGTAGTGCAAAAGAAAATGTTACACGGCTTGTATGATTTCCCAAGTCACGTCTTTCTCTCAGCTTTTTATAAGATATTACTGTGAAGCTCCTTAACATTTGTACAAATTGTATACCTATGTATCTTAAGTCGTATTGTAATATTAAATAACCAATGAGAGTAATGTTATGTAGCATGATCCTTTTTTATTCAACCAAGCTGTTAATAGTATGGATATAGATCCATGTCTATATTTCATTCAATAAAGTTAGTAAACCAACTTGTGTTTTTTAATGATATGAAGATACACACAGATTTAGACTACTAGAAGCAGGCCTGGTCAATTATTACAATTTAAAATACTGGCCAATAGTCTTAGGCCTCCTTTAGATTTGCTGTTTTAGCAATAGCATAATGGCCACACACAAAATATTGTCGACAATTGGACCAAAAAAGTTCAAACTTGGATTCAGCACTGATCTTCATGTCCATCTTTTTGAGCTTTAGCCTCATTGCACTCTATTGGACACATCTACCATTTTGCTTCCAGGCAGCATTCTATGATTACAGGATGGCCAAAACAGACTGCAACAACAGATCAGCTGCTGTCTCTGACTTTACATCTACAAGGTGGACCAATATGGTAAATGTGTCTAATAAAGTGGACAGTCAGTGAACAGTGTTTAAATACTCCAGCAGCACTGCGGTCTGATCCTTTCATACCAGCACGACACACTAACACCACATCAGTGGAGTGCTGAGAATGATCCACCACCCTAATAGTACCTGATCTGTGCTGGTCCTGTGGGGGTCCTGACCATTAGAGAACACAGTAAAGGGGACGAACAAAGGATGTAGAGAAACAGACGGACTACAGACTAATTGTAGAACTAAAGTGCTTCTAGATGCTAAATGGAACTTCTGTAGTGTAGAAACAAGGAGGTGTTCCTAATAAAGTTTAGCATATAAGTGATGGTAGAATATAGGGAATCTGGACCATTTCAGATGCCGGAAACTATGGAAGCCTCATAGGATCAACAGATGAAAATGCACTTAACAGCATTTAAAAGAAGGATTACTGCTAGTAATATTAATATACAAC
>JAJAGP010003678.1:0-66974 GCA_025084515.1 Ancistrus triradiatus
CCTTCCTCACTGACTGCACAATATCCTAACAAGATTACCAGGGATTTTAGAAATAAAAACACCAAAACACCACACATCTTTGCCTCCATATCACCAGGAAACCCAGTTCCAGTGAGAGTTCCAGTAGTGCTTGCATTTGTTTGTAGATGAAAGAAAAACTATTTTTGGCATATAATGTATAGATTTGTAGGCTTGGTGACCCAAAAACATTATTACAGACTTCTTCTTAAAGCTCTGGTCGAGTAATGTTGTGGAACCCCTGCTCTGCTTCACATGACAATTACAGACCCAGCCCAAACCCCCAGAAATCCTGAGAATCAGGAGCCTCTGGTGAGGTGGAACAAAGTCAATCTGCTCATGGGGAAACCCCATCCAGGGACAACCGATTTGGAACAAGGGTATTGCTGAGGTTTTGGTGCCTTGGTACGAAGTGATACATTGCTTTTTGGCAGTGCTGAGCCAGTGCTGTTGGCTACAGTCCTGCTGGCTACAGTCCTGCCTCAGGCAAGGTGACGTTCGAGTTGTTTTTCGAAGTTATGTTTTATGAGGATCCTGATTACAGGGACTCTGTGGTCCTTCGTGTATGGACACAAGGTACCAAGACCCCAGCGATGCCTTGCACGTGAGCCATCTGGCCCAGGGGTGGAGTTTTGCCTTGTGCATGATGATGTCTATTTGTATGTCTGGGTGTGTTCTGTCTTGCCAGAGGCTTTTTGAGTCTCAGTGCTTCTCTCAGTGATTGTGTAACACTTGATAGAAGGATTTTTGGGAGTGTATTTTTATTGCCCTTGCATGACTTATGAAGGTCAACATACTTTTGTCTCTTTTCTCTGCATGCTGAAGAATGACTAAGGGATTTTGGCCTCCATGTTACTTAGTCCATGTTAATCTCAGGATGTCCACTTAAGAGTTTTGAAACACTTCAGTGAGCTGTTTTTAGGAGCTTTTTAGTAATGGCTTAACAGTTGGTTTACTTTCAGATTGTCAGTGCAAGAATACACTAACCATATACTCTGAAAAGGACAACATATCATCACAGGATTGGTTGCTGTCCCCCTTCTGGCCTTCTTTTACATTAGACTGGGCCAGACTGGGCTAAGTGATGTCCAACCCACAACTGGAAGGCAAGACTGGCACTCAAACCTGGGTGACTGTGGTGGTGGGCTAGGAAATAGCTGCTATGCCACCCGAGCACAATTTTTATTTACCTGTCTTTTCCAAGAATGCCAGTTATTTTGTGAGATGATTGTATGTGTGTATAATGCACATGTTGAGAACGTATTATAAACATTATTGTACTGTATACAGTGGTGTGAAAAAATGTTTACCCCATTCCTGATTTCCTATTTTTTTGCATGTTTGTCACACACAAGTGTTTCAGAACATCAAACCAATTTAAATATTAGTCAAAGACAACACAAGTAAACACAAAATGCAGATTGTAATTGAAGGTGTTTATTATTAAGGGAGAAAAAATCCAAACCTAAAGTGGTGTGAAAAAGTGATTGCCCTCCTTGTTAAAACATGGTTTATCACACCCGAGTTCACTGTCTCTAGCCACACCCAGGCCTGATTATTGCAACACCTGTTCTTAATCAGGACATCACTTAAATAGGATCTGCCTGACAAAGTGAAGTACACCAAAAGGTCCTTAAAAGCTACACATGCCGAGATCCAAAGAAATTCAGGAACAATTGAGAAAGAAAGTCATTGAGATCTATCGGTCTGGAAAGCGTTATAAAGACATTTCTAAAGCTTTGGGACTCCAGCGAACCACACTGAGAGCCATTATCCACAAATGACCCCACAACAACATCCAAAGAACTGCAGGCCTCACTTGCCTCAGTTAAGGTCAGTGTTCATGCCTCCACCATAAGAAAGAGACTGGGCAAAAATGGCCTGCATGGCAGAGTTCCAAGATGCAAACAACTGCTGAGCAAAATGAACATTAAAGCTCGTCTCAATTTTTCCAGAACACATCTTGATGATCCCCAAGACTTTTGGGAAAACATTCTGTGGACTGACGAGACAAAAGTTGAGCTCTTTGGAAGGTGTGTGTCCCATTACATCTGGTGTAAAAGTAACACAGCATTATCAGAAAAAGAGAACATTATATCAACAGTATAAAATATGGTGGTGGGTGAGGTTGTGATGGTCTGGGGCTGTTTGGCTGAGGTTCAGGACCTGAAGACTTGCTGTGGGCTAAATGGAAACTATGAATTCGTGCTGTCTACCAAAAAAATCTATGAAGGCGAATGTCCGGCCATCTGTTCGTGACCTCGAGCTGAAACGAACTTGGGTTCTGCAGCAGGACAATGATCCAAATCACACCAAGTCCACCTCTGAATGGCTGAAAAAAACAAAATGAAGACTTTGGAGTGGCCTAGTCAAAGTCCTGACCTGAATCCTATTGAGATGCTGTGGCATGACCTTAAAAAGGCCATTCATGCTTGAAAACCCTCCAGTGTGGCTGAATTACAACAATTCTGCAAAGATGAGTGGCCAAAATTCCTTGACAATGCTGTAAAAGACTCGGAAACGCTTGGTTGCAGTTGTTGCTGCTAAGGGTGGCCCAGCCAGTTATTAGGTTTAGGGGACAATCACTTTTTCACACAGGGCCATGTAGGTTTGGATTTTTTTTCTCCATTAATAATAAACACCATAATTTAAAAACTGCGTTTTGTGTTTACTTGTGTTGTCTTTGTTTAATATTTAAATTGGTTTGATGTTCCGAAACACTTTTCACACCACTGTATAATTAAAAACATTATATAGCCATGGGGGTGATTTGTGACTAGATTTATTCAGAAATTTGCAAGCTTTGATGTGTAAATAGGTTAAATCATCATTACTCTAATTGTTCTACTACCACTACAAATTCTTTTTCATCCTGAGGTTTTAATGCCCTTTTCCTTTTCTTGTATATTTTTTCCTGTACAGTACCCAGAGGCCCTTTATCTAATTGAGGGGCTTAAAATCATCCCTACTCCCCCACCTCTCTTTATAATAACCTTGAACCTACTACAATTCCTTACAGTAGCTGGAGATTTAAATTTACATTTATTAATCTTCTGTCCCTTTATCCAAGCGACAGAAGATTCCAACAACCTCTGGGCTCCACTGAGAACTTGACCTTGTCTCAACTTGACTATTTGAATACTTTATGAATTAAAACATATTTTTTACAATTTGTAATATTTCAAATACAGATGTATATTCATCCGTCCATAAAGCCGTTCACACTTTCAGTATTTCTAGCGTATGTATAAAACACCAGCCATAAATTCCTCTCCCCTTAATGGGAAGCAAAGGGTGTATTTTTAGAACACAGTCCTGTGCAAGTCCAAACTGCTTCCTCTTTTTGAAGTGAGGGTTTCACACATTTCCGTTGAATTCAGTTGTAATGTCATTTTCTTTTACCCAGAACCAGTTTGATTAATCTATTTTGTTTGTCTTAATTCAGAATGTAAAGCAGTAACTGATATGGGGTTTAAACTTGTTTTAGACTTGTACCATATCAAACTTTCCACTTTCCAAATGGGATTATGCACCTTAATGTTGTGGTCAGCATGAATATGAAGGTTTGGACATGTATTTTATGGGAAAAACTTTGGGTGGGGCTAGTAGTAGTGATGTAGTGAAGTACTTAGCTACATTTATCTTGTAGTTCTTCAATCTTAAAAAAGCAGTTATCAAATTTCTTGAACTTTCCCAGGTCAGGTTATGAACCAGCACAGCTCAGCACTGTGAATAAGTGCTCTACCAATGAACCAAACTGGTTTGTATCCTGCCTCTGGTGAGGGGAGGTAAGGTAAGGTGAGGTGTGACCTGAGTCTGACTCTCATATTCTGCCTTTGGCGTGGTGTCTTGTTAATGGTTAAAAAAAACGGCAGACATTTGTTATATTTAAGTTTGTTCCCTGAAGAAAATGAACAGAACATGATCAAAACAAATATCAGGATAAGATTGGAACTAATCAGTACATTAGTACGTTTATCACAGTGCAGGTACGAGACCTTGTGAGACCTCTATGCTACTTTTGTTGGTTGTTGTTTCATCTATCAGGTCATAAATTGTATTTATATATTTCATAGATTAGGTTGGAACTGTGGCCCTCAATAGAGTCGATATAGCCGGATTTATCTTCTTATCCTTGTGATAAGTTCTGGATAAGATAAATTCTGAGAATAATTCCTGTGCAATCACTTAAAGGATTGTGAAAGTGGCTCCTCCCATGTCTTAATCGTTGACAAATCAACAGTGTAGAGACAAATCAACCCTTAGTTAACTCTCAGCAAGCTGTTTCAGCTTTGGTAGAACGAGCTTGGCAGGTATGAAGTTTTCCCTGACTCCTATATCAAAACCCTTCCTGGACATGGATATAGCTAATTACTGCGAGGGCCTGGACCCTAACTACAGCACGCTGGGCTTTGAGAGCGCAAGCATGCTGTATAGTGAAGGTGAGTGATACTGTCATTGGACAGTGTGATTGTAGATTGCTCTTAAAGTGACGATTTCTCGTTATTAAGGTGATACAGATACATAGTATATCCGCAGTCATCGTATGTTTGTATGTGTTAGTATTTGCTTTATAGCTTTAAAATGATATAAAGTCTGTTTAAACAATACACCAATTTCACATACGACATCACAACAATTTCAGCAGGTTCTCCACCCAAAATAAGTCAAATTGTGCAACCCTGCTTGATAGAAATGTTTTATTTGAGCATTTTGAAAAAAAAAAATCAAATGCTTTTAAACCTGCCATGTTTCATAATTATAGTAAAAAAAAAAAAAAAAGCCAAGTTACAGTGGTGCTTTAAAGTTTGTGAACCATTTAGCACTTTCTATATTTCTGCATAAATATGACTTACAACAACATTAGATTTGCAAACAAGTCCTAAAATGACGTATATGAGAGTGGCAAAAGTATGTGATCCAATGCTTTCAGTATCTGGTGTGACAAACTTGTTCAGCTGTAACTGCAACTAAAAATTCCTGTAACTGTTTATCAGTCCATTTCGACTTGGAGGAATTTTAGCCGATTGCTCTGTACAGAACAACTCAGGGATGTTGGTGGGTTTCCTCACATGAACTTCCACAGAATTTCTTTTGGATTAAAGTCAAGACTTGATTTGGCCATTCCAAAACATGAATTTTACTTTTATTAACCATTTTTTGGTTCAACTCCATGTTGGCCAGATGCAGCAAAACAGGCTCACAGATGGAATGATGTTCTCATGCTGTAATGTAGTGTTGTGTTTTTTTCCTTCTTCAGACATTTAAATTTACTGTTAATCCTGGAGGTTTGTATACTTTTGCCACTTACAAATATGTAATAAATGGATCATTTTCCTCGGTAAATATTAATGACAAGAATATTTTTGTCTCATTTGTTTAATTTGGTTCTCTTTATCTACTTCTAGGACTTGTGTTACAAATCGGGTGATATTTTCAGTCATATTTATGCAGAGATATAGAAAATACTAAAGGGCTAAAAGCACCACTGTATTTTATTCAGAATCTGAAACAACCTAATTGCTCTTTTAATAATTTTTTGTCAATTATACAGCCTGATATTTTGGCCTTTGTAATGCCTAAATTTACCAGTATTTTCATGCAATGAAATTTTTGAATTAAGGAGACCTTGAAGAATATTGTTGTATCACATTATTTGTTTAATTTCTAGAGAAAATGCACATAATGACCTTATAACTACTGTATCTGTCGTAATGTGTCCTCAAGTTTGGAATAATACTTTATTAACTGGATGCTACATTTAATAATGGGAAAGTTTAAAACCCAATTTACAAACATTGAGGGTTAATTAAGCAGTTATTTGTTTTTTTTATACGTTTACAGATTCAGAGAACTGCAGAGTTTAGGTCATAAGACATGATTTATCTGAGCCACTTGTTCTTCATTAACTAGATGTTAGTCTAAAATTGTTTATCTTTACAGTTCTCTACAGGGCATCAGTTTGCTGAGATAGGGATAGCGACCATAAAATGAAGCTGAATGCCAAAGTGTTTGAAGCACAGCACAGTGTTAGCACATGTGTCACACAGTGGAAAGTGCTTGGATAGAGGCTTGCTGAATTGGTGATTTTATTTGCTTGAGCTGTGTATTGCTATAAATTGCTATATCCGTTACATGGCACATCTTGTAAATGTACTTGTTATAATTTATATTTTGCATTGACAGTGTGTCTTTCTGGTAATTGCTAGTCCTTGGCAGCCTTCTGTCAGAGAAGTCGCTATGAAATGTTGAAATAATGAAATGATTCACCAAAAAGAAGATATGACACGATAAAAATGATGATACTGAATTCTGCATTCTGTTGAAGTGTGTATTATCCAGTCATATCACACTGTAATGCTCACTTAATAGAAAAAAACTTTCTTTAGGGTGAAATAGGAGCCAAAAACGTGATTAATCGTCATTAACATAACTAAGGGTCCTTATTGTCTGCCGGCTCTACAGGATTTTTGTTTCCAAATGTATTTTTTCCTAGATATTTATAGCATAAAATATAAGTGTTTAAGCTATCGAGATAAAACCACGTCTTCGTGACAATGGGAACAATGGGTACAGTTTGTTTCCACATTATTTTTTTCTCAGATGAGAGAGGATCAGGTCGGGAATATGCCATTAAAATTCAACGACAAGATGTCAATCTCCATCGAATACGTATCTGCGAGATAAAACACGTAGGCTAAATCCTAATTAAGTCTGTTCTGCATTAAAGAGAGATTTCAATCAGCTCTGGAGCATAAAAGACTCCGGTCCCCCCGCTGCAATTCTTTTGTTGAAATGTTATGATTTTGCATGCACAAAGGAATGATTGATTCCTCTCCTCTCTGAAGGTGAACAGAGGGATGCCGATCTCGATTTCACGAGAGGGTCGTGAAAAAGGGAGACGAGCGTCCTTTGTTCACTTATGCAGAACTTCTTTATTGAAATCCTTTGCCTCCTCATTACCGGTGCTGATTGAGAGACAGCAGGCCAGGCCGCGGTGTGATAGACGTATTGTGGTAGACGTTTGCTTTGTGGGCTCTGCTAAGCTCCGTGCTTTTCATGCTAGCTTTGCTAACCGGTCCTCGTTTAGAAGACTTGGCATAGCCGCTGGAAGCAAAGTGGACTCCTGGATTTAGGCTCGATTTCAGTCGAGGTTGAGCATAATAGGTAGGTAATCATCCACTGTGTGTGCTACCAACTGAAGTTTGGAGCTTAAGGAAAGCATAAGTGTTGTGTGTAACGCCCAGCGCAATCATCCAGCCACCTTCGGAGTCCGACCCAAACGTTTTGAATGGTAATGGGTATTTGACGTGTCTACTTTGTAACTGTTGCTGTTTGCTGTGTGATCCGTAGAAAGCATGCCAACAGAGCCCAGCATCAGCCAGGGAGATAATGGCATGAGTTCCAACTGTGCCATCTGCGGGGACAAGGCCACGGGGAAGCATTACGGAGCCTCCAGCTGTGACGGCTGCAAGGGATTTTTCCGCAGGAGTATCAGAAAGAGCCATGTCTACTCATGCCGGTAGCCAAAACTCCCTGCTGCAACCATTTTCACACTGCACGTGCTTGGGCCAAGAGTACTTCTGAATATCTGTTTAGCTCAGAATAATGATCATTGCTAAACAGTGCGATGGAAACCAGGCGTAGCTACAGGACAGGAAAGACGGGCAATTTTCTGGGGCCTTGAGCGTCGAGGGACCCTAAAAAATTGTCTTAAAAAAATCATGGAAACCCCACATTGAGGAAACTAATCACAGGAGACCTTCTTTAAAAAAACAAAACATCAGTTTTTGTTGCAAGTTGCAATGTATGACCATAATATATAGATAATAGACACCCTTTCTAATAGTGTGATCTCAGCCACGCTTTGTTGGTGCAACATTGAGTGCATTTGCAAGCACTAAATAATCGGATAAATGCAGATAATCTGATTTTGTCAGTAATCCGAACGACGAGTGTACATGCACTTGAGTAATCCGATAATAGGGAAGCCCCGGGTTTACATGACTCAGGCAATAATTGGCATGACCAGCCAATAATCTCATCAAAATATAGATAGATAGATAGATAGATAGATAGATAGATCGCTTTATTAATCCCAGAGGGAAATTCTTGTGTTACAGCGGCATAAGTCAAACAAAAAGCAGAAAGCAAGAGCAAGATGCACATAGAGAGCAGGGTTAAACTATAGCTATCAAAAAAAAAAATACACCAATATGATTATTGCAAAGTTGTATGTTCTATATGTTCCTTAGGCAGTGTGCAGAGGAGTTGTACAGCGTGATAGCTGTTGTTATAAATGATCTCCTGAACCTCTCCTTGTTACAGCGGAGCTGGATATCTCACATAAACTTGGAACTTTAATATTAAATAATCAAATTATTTAATTTCTGGTGTATATACTGTGTTTCAGACTCTCCCCAAAGTATTCGATATCCGTTTCGCTGCATTTAATTGCAGGGTTGCCAGAGCCAGGCTGTGCTTGCAATGTAAAGGTTGGGTGGTTTGGTGTAAAGTTTGGTGTGAAAGAATTAGAATGGCCTACACATAGCCCTGAAGTAAACCCAATCTACTGCCTTGATGATTGAGATTAGTGGAAAGCATTTCCAAAAAGCAGAGCCTGTTAAAGAAACAAACAAAAAATACATTTTTAGGCTGTTAGACTTGTAGTGTTTTTAGGCAATAATATTTATTGCGTTTTGCAGTACTCACCAGCTGTAAAAGTGAAATAGGTTTACGTCCTATAAATAGATTTTTTGATTGTAGCCCCAGCATGGGGGAGGGGGTCTTGGTGCTATGTCAGAATACACAAGGCACAGGCGAGCACGTACCCTGAACGGGGTGCCAGTCTATCACAGTACTGTTGCAGAAGAGTAGATCCTCTTATCCAGCCCCTCCTTCTTCAGACATGGCCAGTTGTGCCCGTGTAACACCCAAACTTGGTGAAAGGCACCGCCGGGACTGTAACCTGAGTCACCATGGTGGTAGGCTAGCGAATTGATGCTGTGCCACCTCAGCGCTTTGAATGATTTCTAGTTAATGATTAACACATCATGGGTGACTTAATAGCAATAAGTGTTGGTCGAGACAAGAAAACTTTTTTTTTTTCCTTGTTTTCCTGATGCCTACAATAAACTGTTTGTGTTTAAGTGTGAGAATTTCCTATAGCTGAGATTTCCCCCTTGTTGAGCAGGTTCAACCGTCAGTGTGTCATCGACAAAGACAAGAGGAATCAGTGCCGCTTCTGCAGGCTTCACAAATGCTTTCGAGCAGGAATGAAGAAAGAAGGTATAGAGATATAGAAATGGAAGAAAGATTGAATCGAGAATGTATAAAGACAGTGCTAACCTTTCACTAAAAAGAAAGAAAGAAAGAAAGAAAAACTCAAGGCAGCCAAAATACTGAAAGAGGCTACGCCATAAAATGAGAACTGAATACACAAGGAATGTGCAGTTTATTGGATGTATAACCTTGGCTGTGGTTTATATGACAGGCTATCATGTGCTCTCTACCTCACCTTCCGTGAGTTCAGGGCAGTGATGAGTTAAAGTTTTACCTTCAACACGTACTTGCTCAGACAAGTTTTCCTCTGCTTCAAAAGTAAAAGCAAATATCCTTACAGCAAATGTCTTTAAGAATGTTTCTGTATTATTATATTTCCTATTTATATTTAACTCTGTTAAGATCGATTTATAAGCTTTCAAACTACTGGGAATGTAATAAAGAAAAAACACTCATGCCTGGAATACTTGACGTTTAGTAATTAGGTTCACCAGACAAACAGTAATAGTTATATTTTTGGAGACCAGAAGACAAGGCATTATGAGCCTAATGAGTCTCATTTTTTGGAATTGAGCAAGCTTGATGGGAAGTCAGACAAGGGGCATTTGCTTGGCTAATCAGTAATCTGTATGTGCTGGTAATAGCATGCTAATCTGGCAGGTTCTTGTGTGTTATTCAGCTGTGCAGAATGAGCGGGATCGTATCAGCTCCAGAAAAATCATACGAGACTCGCATGACCTTCCCACTATCACTGTGCTGGCACAAGCAGAGTCACTTTCACAGCAGGTTGGCTACAGATTATGCACACACACACACACACGTTTGTCTGTCTGTCATTGTGGGGACCTTCCATTAACCTAACGATCACTGTAGTCACTTAATGCTACACCTAACCCTAACCCTAACCTCAGGAACTTAAGCCAAGGCTTTTGACACACTTGGTTTCTCAAAAAAAAGCCATTTGCCTCAGAACTTTGTATTGTTAGGGGGACATTTGGTCCCCACAAAGTAAAACATGCATGCTGCACAAACACACACAGAGTTCCTCTATGAGTTTACAGTGGGGCAAAAAAGTATTCAGTCAGCCACTGATTGTGCAAGTTCTCCTACTTAGAAAGACGAGAGAGGTCTGTAATTTTCAGCATAGGTACACTTCAACTATGAGAGACAAAATAAGAAAAAAAAATCCAAGAAATCACATTGTAGGATTTTTAAATAATTTAATTGTAAATCATGGTGGAAAATAAGTATTTGGTCAATAAATTTGGTTCAACTCAATACTTTGTTACATAACCTTTGTTGGCAATGACAGAGGTCAAACATTTTCTGTAAGCCTTCAACAGGTTTGCACACACTGTAGCTGGTATTTTGGCCCATTCCTCCATGCAGATCTCCTCTAGAGCAGTGATGTTTTGGGGCAACACAGACTTTCAATTCCCTCCACAAATTTTCTATAGGGTTGAGGTCTGGAGACTGGCTAGGCCACTCCAGGACCTTGAAATGCTTTTTATGGAGCCACTCCTTTTGTTGCCTGAGCGGGTGTGTGTTTGGGACCAGTTCTCATTCTCAGCCACGTTCCATGTTTCAATGCTCTCACTGATGGGAAGGATGTTTTTGGCTTACAATACACAGTAGGTATGGCTTCACAGTAGGTATGGCGCAAACTCAGAATTCTTCTTCTCCCAAACACGACCAGTTGAGTTTTTACCAAACCCAAAAAGTTCTATTTTTAGTTTCATCTGACCACATGATATTCTCCCAATCCTCTTCTGGATCATCCATATGCTCTCTGGCAAACGTCCAGACGGGACCCTGGACATTGTACTGGCTTAAGCAAGAGGGGCACGCCTGGCACTGCAGGATCTGAGGTCCCTCTCGGCGTAGTGTGTTTACGTGTAGTGGTGATACTTTTGAGCCTTTGTTTACTTTGGTCCCAGCTCTCTGCAGGTCATTCATCAGGTCCCTCCGTCCGTGTAGGATTTTTGCTCGCCGTTCCTCATGATCATTTTTGACCCCATGGGATGGAGATCTTGCGTGGGGCCCCAGATCGAGGGAGATTATCAATGGTCTTGTATGTGTCTTCCATTTTCTTACAATTGCTCCCACAGTTGATTTATTCACACCAACCTGCTTGCCTATTGTAGATTTCAACTCTTCCCAAGCCTGGTGCAGTGCAGGGTCTACAATTTTCTTCCTGGTGTTCTTTCCCCCCTGGTGGTCCTTCGACAGGCTCTTTGGTCCTTGGCCATGGTTGAGTTTTGGAGTCTGACTGTTTGAGGGCTTTGTGGACAGGATTGTTCCTTTTATACAGATAACGAGGTCAAAACAGGTGCAGTTAGTAAATTACAGGTAACGAGTGGAGACAGAAGAAGAGCTTCTTAAAGAAGAAATTAAATTTTTCCACCCATGATTTACAATTAATAATTTCTTTAAAAATCCTACAATGTGATTTTCCTGGATTTTTTTTCTAATTTGGTCTCTTCATAGTTGAAGTGTACCTATGATGAAAAAAAGCATTACTTTCTAAAAAAAAAAACCACAAAAATCTCTCCACTTTCTCAGGTCGGAGAACTTGCCACAATCAGTGACTGACTAAATACTCTTTTTTGCCCCACTGTATCTTTATTTTGTTTATTCAGATGATGGACACAATTCTCCCTGGGATACCCAGGCATTCCTACCCAGTGCTGATTTAAAAATCTCTCATTAAAATAAGCTAGCTCTCCCAGAAACCTTTCAGATATTCCGGGTTAATATTCCGGGTTAATGATCAAGATGAGAGACTCTTTTTGTAATTTGCCTTAGCCCCTGCTAAGCATCAGTTAATGTCAGCAACGTTTCCAATCATCTGCTTGACTACTTATGTGAGGTTACTTTGCAGAGCAACAGATGGTGTAATTACAAATGATTTTAAAAGATGTGCTAACTTCATCTCTGTGTAGATAAGCATTGCCAGCCCGGCCGCCTCCGCCGATATCTCTGAGAGCAAATCAGCCGCCATTGGGAACGTGTGTGAGTCTATGAAGCAACAGCTGCTTGTTCTGGTAGAGTGGGCTAAATACATCCCGGCCTTCGGCGAATTGCCTCTTGACGACCAGGTAATGGCCATTCGAAAGCCAAACTGCCTGCACTAATTGGGGACACACTTGGCTTAAATTGCAGGCCCTTTCGCTTGAGCTCAATATTTACTATTCACATGACTGACTTAGTTTATCCCTCTATTCAGCCTGCTGTTTGGTTTCACTGTTTTTCTGCAGAGTTTCTTCATCTTTTTTGCCATAACCATTGTTAATATTCTGAACGAGTATGCGTATCTGAGTTGCTAATGCTTTTGTAATGAGCTAAATGTTCGGCTTTCTGTTCTGTTCCGGTTCTGTAGGTCAGTTTATTACGAGCGCATGCTGGGGAGCAACTTCTACTCGGATTGGCCAAGAGGTCAATGCCATACAAGGACGTCTTGCTGCTCGGTAACTGTTAATCAAATGGACATCTTTTCTTTAGTGTAGAATTACAAAAAAAATACAAATAAGCCCAGATGTTTCTGTGGGACTGTGGTGATTAAGGTACTGGATTGTGGATCTGAAGATCCAGAGTTCAAATCCCACCCCTGGCAAGCTGCTGCTCTTGGGTCCTTGAGCAAGACCGTTAACCCACAAATGTTTAGATTATACGGGTGTCTGCTAAATGTAAATGACTAAATGTTTTATTTGTTCACAGGTAATGGTTATGTTATCCACCGAAATTGCCCTGAGGCGGAGATTAGCCGAGTGGCAAACCGTGTCCTGGATGAATTGGTCTCAGCCTTCCAAGACATCCAAATTGATGACAATGAATATGCAGCTTTGAAAGCCATTGTGTTCTTTGACCCTGGTAAGGGTGTAAGTAAATGAAAAAAAATCTACACTGCTTGCTTTTTTAAATCCCATGCCATAAAATGACCACCAGAATGCTTTAGCGAATTTCCCAATCCATCCACTGCACTTGTAGTATGTGAATATCACAAGCTTTTGCCGAACCGGCATGTTTGAGTCACACTGCCTGATACAACTGGTCATTATTTCTAGAAAATGAATAATAGATGGTTGTATATTAGGGGTGTAACACTCTGCTCACAGTTCTATTTGATTCACGATGCTCATTTCTGAAATGTAAACAACACAAAACAATGCACATTTTCTTGTGTAGGTTTCAAAATAAAAACCTTTAGTCCCCTGCAGTTAAAAGAAATTGCTGGAAACACAGGTTTAAAATTGTAAACAAAATGCTCTATTGTAGCTTCACCGCATCTTCAATAACCGAGTGAAAACATTCTTTTTTATTTCTCAAGAATAACAATTGAAAGTAATGTGTACTATACAAATAATAAAAAAAAATCTCTGGTCTTTTAAAGCCTCCATTGTAGATCCAGGAAAATCTATGATTGACTTAGGTTTGCTACTACAAGACCTACAGTGAGTAGTAGTGGGCAAAACCTTTATTTTTCCATCTGTCTGTAAAAATCACAGAGATGTGCGTCTAGATGGGACCAAAATCCACAGCGCACCACTGAGTGACAGAGATTGGTGACAGACAAAACACTGACATGGATGTTCTGGATGGATTAATCACTGAGTAGCACCTGTAAAGGAGCTTTTACCCCAGGGACCAAATGTAAATTCGGTCTCGTCTGAATAGGGCTTTTGACATCTACTGATATTAGTAGATCTGTAGTTGGAACACATAATCTGCCTTCTCCAGGTGTATTTTGATAAATTAAGCACTAAATCTATATAATCCATGCCTTCAGAAATAGGATTACTTTTTCAGATGGAAGAATTTGCAGTTCTGTGCATGGAAAATATAAGTAAACTAGTTTTTAATGTACTGTTCCAGTATTGGAAAGTGAATAAACGTACATTAAAAAGCTTTGCTAGTACAATGTTTGTCTAGAGTCACACGTTTAAATATTCCTTTATGACACACACTACTGCTTAGAGTTCCATTATAATTGACTACTGAGCCTACTTTGTAGTGTCAAAATGTATTCCTTTCTATCATGTAATTCCTCCATTCTGCGTTTGTCCTACAGATGCCAAAAACCTCAGAGATCCCTCAAAAATAAAGAATATGAGGTGCCAGGTTCAGATGAGCTTGGATGATTACATTAACGACCGTCAGTATGACTGTCGCGGGCGCTTTGGCGAGCTGTTGCTGCTGTTGCCCACTTTGCAGAGCATCACCTGGCAGATGATTGAACAACTGCAGTTCATCAAACTCTTTGGCCTGGCGAAGATCGACAACCTGCTGCAAGAGATGCTGTTAGGAGGTAAGACACCTAGAGAGAGAGACACCCTGTGGCACTACCGTGCATTTAGCAGTGCCGGACCTTCCTGGTGAGATGCTGGGGCTCTGGTTCCTGCCAAAAAACTGACTAAAATTGTACTTTTAATGGAAATCTAGGGGCAATTGTTGCACTCTAAGATGAGACCTGTCGTTATGTAGGTTTGTACTGCTGTGATAGCCTAGCAGGTAAGGTACTGGACTACGGACCAGAAGGTCCAGGGTTCAAATCCCATCTCTGCCAAGCTGCCACTGTTGGGTCCTTGAGCAAGACCCTTAACCCACAATTGCTTGGACTGTAAGACTTGTATCAATTGTAAGTCGCTCTGGATAAGGGCGTCTGCAAATGCTGTAAATGTAAATGTACTACTTTCAACCAGTGGAAAAATACTTTAGTTAATAGCACACAAATACATTGCTAATGCGATTAATGCAACAAATTCTCACAGGTACTCCATTCTAAAGCTAAATGCTAGAGTGTTCCTTGAAGTATTGTTGTCTGTCTAGAAAAGGAATTATTTCCAGTTAAGGGTATGTCATTTCTAATCAGTTGCGAATGCTGATTGCCTGACAGGTTTGACCACAGATCAGACTCACTTGCATCACCATGGCCATTCTCAGCTTGCCCAGGATCCGATAACAGGCCATACAGTGGTCATCAGCTCCATTTCAGGCCCTGTGTATGCACAGCACATAGGTAAGATCAATATTTATTGATGTACCAAAGTGATTCACTTTAGTTTAATTAGGTAATATTATTATGAAGCAATGGCAGTACAGAACCATACATGTTCGATTATAGTCTATTTAAAAAACTGTTTGTTTATTTTTCGTTTTTTTTTAATCTTAAATCTTTCAGCCTCTCCAGACCACCCCCGATCCCATCACCTCCTCAGGTCCAGACCCAGGAATATCTTCAAGACTTCCTCCAGTCCCAGAGTCTTAATCTCGGCACAGAGCAGCTTCCAACAGACCCTCTCCTGAGCCACACGCTTTGAATGCTCTACAAAACATTATCCTCCCAGCCGTATCAGCAGGTTGAAACTGTATTTTGGGACCTCCAATTTTTTGTACATGTGTAAATGGCATCAAACATAAGTATGTTAGTAAAGCTTTTTCAGACCATGTTAAGACCATAGAGATTAAGCAGTTTAGGTTGCAAATGGGAAAACATGTCAGATCCGGGTCAAATTTTGGGTATTCCCTGAGAAAAACTATGTAAATATTCCTTTTTATATATATAAAAAACTGAAACACAATTTGACATTTAATAGTTATTAATTATATGGGTCAGTGACATGCCATACATTTTTGGCCCAGTTGTTGCTGGGATTGTTATTTGCAATATTATGTCAGTTGGCTCAATAACACAGAACATGACCTTTATTTTGGTACACTTTTAGGAAAGACTGGGCATGGTATAAATGAGAAATGCTTATTTGACGTTGAATCATGTACATTTGCTATGTATCTGACTTATATCATTTGACAGTTTTCTTTGTAATTAGTAAGTGGAGACACACAATGTTACTGTTATTTCTGTCAGGTGCCCTGTGTGCACCAGTATTGTGCACTTTTTGGCTGTTTAAAATACTTTTGTTACCCTAAAATATGGTGTAATAATGCATTTATTTGAGCTTATTATATCACTTCAACATACAATATGTAATCTATTCATTCATGTCAGGGAATCATCAAAAAGCACTCAGGAACGATATTCAGTTAAAAACTATATATCTTATATATAACTGTACTTGCCACAGCTCTGGATGTCACAGAAAGAAGCATTTCTCTGAAATCCTGAAATCTTAAAATTGTTCCTCTGTCTCTGAACCTGCGTTTGGAATCATTTGTGAATAAGGTTATTACATTGCTGTTTCCTTTGTCTGCTGAGCTGTAAATACACATCTAATTTATTTGAAACTGATTCATCCGACATGTGGCAACACTTTTAAGGAATGTTAAATGATGTATGTCTAATTATGTTTAAATAAACCAATCATTTCTTTGCTTCTTCAGTTTTTCAGTATGTTTCCTAATGAATTAAACAATAAGATGTATTCTAATATGCACCATACTCCATATATAAAAAGTACTGTAGCAGCAAGGCTATGTTGGCAGATTGAGGATTATTGTGACGAAACAATTTGGTTGACAGCAAATCTCTGACATTAAGGGGTGCCGCAACATATGACTGGTCTGGGGTACTTAGATAGCACTAGGATCCCAAACAATCAAGTGTACATGGTGTAACAAAGACATGACTTCCATTTTGACTGACTTAAATCATGACTTTTGTTGGTTGTTTATTTTGGGGTCACACCCAAGCTAGGCTTGATTGGACCCATTTCTAAAGGTCAAAGGAAGACAAGCATCCAAACTCTTCTCCATACTGGCACCCAGGTGGTGGAATGAACTTCCACTGGACGTCCATCTCTTGCTGTTTTCAAATGGCGACTTAAGACTCACTGTTTTACTCAGCACTTAAGTGAAGACTGAAACTGCACATACACATTACTATAAAAAACGTACACAGAAACATAAGGGCCAGTCTTCTTAATTTTTTGTGTGTGCCTTTATCTACATCAAATCCAAACGGTTTTAGTTGGATGGTATCTTGGGCTGGTGCTTATTTGTACTAGCATTAGGTAATATCTGCTAAGTCGCTCTGGATAAGGGTGTCTGCTAAATGCTGTAAATGTTAATATAAATGTAGTTTTAATCGTTTGGAAAAAATATAAATGAATATTATTTGTTATGTTACAACAGAAATCTTCCCTGCTCAAATATAACATCCAGTAATCTGTATAGTGGCAGTTGTTCAGTGTGTTTTGATACAAACTGAAGCTTGCACGCATTGCTTGTAGTTATAATGGCCAATCTGGCAACCCGGACCTGAAGGTGCACGCTACAGGTTTGGACATGTTCGTTGTATTAATTAGCTGGAAGTGAGTAGGCGATTTCAGTGATACTTTTATTTGCAAATACTACAATTTGGTTTTCTTTAAATTTAATTTTGACTATAGCTGCTAAATGCTAAAGGGGGTGGAAAACGAGTAAGAGGAAGAAATACGAGTAAGGTTCCTGGAAGTGTTGGGTATTTATTGGGAAAGTTGTCTATTAGCCGTTTTAACTTAGCATAACGATCCAATATTGACACGCATTAAACTTCTTAAACGGTTATGCCTAACTGTACCAGTTTGATTAATAAGATAATAATAATAAATAATAATGACAATGCTAATAATAGGTAAACTCACTCATTCATTTTCATTCCCGCTTAATCAAGAAAAAAGTGCAAACTCCTCACAAGCGCGTTTTCGGGGATTTGGGGGATTTGAGCCCGACCATGTGAGGGACTGGCGCCCTGTCCAGGGCTCCTGCATTGTGAACCGTGCTGTCATATAGATCCAGTCCCCTTATGACCCTGAAACGGGAATGAAAACTGGAGTAAAGTGATTATGGGGCAATGAATGTAAAACTACAAAAATGTAACGTAGTGTCAGAGCTTTTGACTGTGTGAAACCGTCCTGATTTATGTGAAGAAAGTGAATGAATGAAAACGGTTATTATAGTACTAGATACATTATCCCCAACAAATAACAAGCTGATTACTGGATCTTACAACGTAAGATACAAGCCCATTAAGGAGGGTTAAGGGGGCCTTGCGCAAGGGCACAACAGCAAGTGCAGCAGCTTTAGTGTTGGTCAATATTGTGGGACATGGGCCCTGGACCTTTTGATCAATAGTCCAGTACCCTAACCACTGTGCCACCACACTGTGCCACGGCTGGGTAGAGGTTGATGTAAAAGTTCCAAACTTCGTACCTGCATGTGATACCTTACCCAGCCAGATGACAACGCTGGGACTTGGACCCAGAACTCTGCAGTGGTGTGTTAGTAGGTTAGTAGGCTCCATCACCAAGCTCCCCTATAGTGCAGATATTGTGCTTCAAAGAAAACGTTATGTTCCATATTTTTCCATATTAGCCTTGACAGTCGTATGGGTCTACACTACAGTGGTGCTTGAAAGTTTATGAACCCTTTAGAATTTTCTCTACTTCTGCATAAATATGAGACAAATATGTAATATTGGATTATTTTCCTCAATAAATAAATGTCCAAGTGTAATATTTTGTCTCATTTGTTTAACTGGGTTCTCTTTATCTACTTTTAGGACTTGTGTGAAAATCTGATGATGTTTTAGGTCATATTTATGCAGAAATATAAAAAATTCTAAAGGATTCACAAACTTTCAAGCACCACTGTAAGTGTATCTGTACTGGACAGTATGGACGGTCATACCTAAAAATATGAAAATGTAATGTCCTGCAGTGTACAACGCTGTAGAAAAGCATTGTCCTGAATTGACAGCTAGCCTTAAGCTTATTCGGATGATTTAAGGGCTGGGACTGTTTCACAGGAAATGCGGAATGTAAATGCACTGTTATACTCTTGCGTTGTGTACTCAGTTCGTCACCGTTCTAAAAGCCCAAACCTCTGTATTATGAACATGCAAGATCCAGATTGACAGCAGCTCAGTATTCATGGGAAATTGTATTTAGCCTCGGTGCGTGCTTTTTTCGGATGAAAACCAAATCTTAAAGCACAGAATATGAAAGGGATGCAGTCAGAAACACCTGCCTATTACATGGTGACATCTGCCAGGAAGTCCAAATGGAGACAGAGGAAGGGTGAAATAAACACGGCAAACCCCTCCAATCAGCTACATAATGGAGCAGAGGCTTGCGTGGGGTTAAACTGTAGAAGTCGACAGGGAGAGATCTGAGCATCCGAGTGCCCTTTAATGAAGAGTTGCACAGTGCAGCATGCTGTTATTGGTAGACAAAACATACTCTTAGTATTCAAGGCACACATGTCATTTCAAGCATGCAGCCTGATGTGACGTTGTGGCATTAAGCCTTGATAAGCTGCCTGTGAGCAAGGTGGAGTGGGTAGAATAAGCATATCCATTCTTTTCCTTTTTGTGCCGACTTGACACCCTCCATGCATTGACGTTCGCGACTGTAAGGATTTAAAGTGACTGTAATCCATATGATATGCAAGGTGAATAGGGAGAATGCATTTTCTCCCCCAGCTTAAATATCAAGATCTGCAAATTGTGTAAAGCCACGTTTTATAAAGCTGCATGAATCTGCTCAGGTGTAACATGGCTACATGCGCGGAACCACGTTCTGCGTCTTCACTTTCTGTCACCAGAAGGATGTCGTGATAATATCTGTTGGAGTAAGAATCCATTTTTAATTTTATGATCCAATATTTGTCATGGTTTGTTCTCTCGCTGTGTAGTTTATCTTCAGTGTTGGACTGCTATCACAGGGTCAGGCGAACTCTCTAGTTCTTGCTGTGCTCTGCTGCTGCCAGGGGGTGGCACTAGAGGCCCACGTTGATTGTGATTTGAGGCATGCTCTTTGTTGGTGGAGAATTTGAACCAGTGGTCTTCACAAATCTCCCTTGATCTTTTGTTATGCTACTGCATGCAAAAGTGAATCTCTGTGCCAATAACCTCGTAGCACCATTATTGACTTTCTGCTATTCCAACATTGTTCCTTTTATTGGATTTCTGAGAAGCTGTGTTAAAAATGGTGTTGAGGACAGTTCATTTCTACTTTGTTGCTTGTTTCATTAACTGCTGTAGTCAGTCTTAAATGAAGGTTAGGGTTGTCTGTGGTAGTCCAGTTTCTTTTCGCAGACACAAAATATTAGGTTAATGCTAAAGTAGAGCTGGAGAAGAATCCCACACTTTAGTTCAAAATGAATAGTGTCTGTCTATCCCAATGACCGTCTTGCCATTCAGTGTGTGATTATGGGTTAAGATTATACCAGATATTTTCCACCTACACATTTATGCCTAATCCACCATTGCCCACGGTACATTAACAGGCTTAACTGTTAGCAAAGGTGTCGAAAGGCATTCTGTTGTCTTTCTTTAAATGACGCTTGCTATTTTTTCCACCCAGTGCATGTCTCACATCATTAATCCCACGCGAAAATAAAAGGTAGAGCTATTAGATAGACGGCGGGACCCTGCGCTCTCCCTCCAGAACACCACATTTTATTTTGACTTTTTTTATGAGTAGAGGTCTGAAGAAAAAAAGCATAGCAGGGGAGGGCGGGAATGTGCTCGGCCTTCACCAAAATCTTGCATTCTTGCATTATGTCCAGACAGGAATGGGAGAAAGCACTTGTAAAATGTATTCGATTCAAATCAAATTGGTGTAGCCCAGAGTAATCTTTTTCTATTAGATGTGTCACTTTTTGCAATTCATCCCTAATATCCTTTACGACTTTAATACAAGATTAGTGCTTTCTATGCTGCCACAATTTCAGTGCCTTACTGAATTATTCACCGAGGCATGACCTTCAGTTATCAGGTTATAGAGTCCTTGATTATAACAGGAAGTCAGGTGTAATAAAAATCAGTATTGGATAAATGAAACATTTCAGTCGTATGAAGCGTTATGGATCGTACACATAAATAGCATTATGAAATGAATTACGTTTGCGAATTTGCAATGTATAGACATGTACATTGAAGGAGCACTTTATTAGAAACACTGTACTAATACAGGGGAGGGCCTAGCTTTGCTCTCTTATGGATTCTGCTAGATGTTGAGGACATTCCTTTGAGATTCAGCTCCATATGGGACTGTGGTAGCCTAGACCAGTGCAGGGTTCAAATCCCACCTCTGCCAAGCTGCCACTGTTGGGTTCTTGAGCAAGGACCTTAACCCACAATTGCTTGGATTGTAACATTTACATTTACAGCATTTAGCAGACACCCTTATCCAGAGCGACTTACAATTGATACAGTCTTACAGTCCAAGCAATTGTGGGTTAAGGGTCTTGCTCAAGGACCCAACAGTGGCAGCTTGGCAGAGGTGGGATTTGATCCATAGACCTTCTGGTCCATAGACCAGTACCTTAACCGCTAGGCTACCACAGTCCCACAAGACTGTGTAAGACTGTATCAACTGTAAGTCGCTCTGGATTCACATTTTATTCGAACTTTGACTCCATGACTTTAGTTCGCTCTTAGATTTATCATCTACGCCGCCCAAGGAGGTTGGGTCCCTTTTTGAGTCTTGGTCCTCCCAAGGTTTCTTCCTAGAACTAGGGAGTTTTTCCTTGCCACTGTCGCCCTAGGCTTGCTCAATTTGGGATTGGACGTAGTTATTAGGAGATAATCTAAACTTGTGAAGTTGCTTTGAGACAATGCTCCATTGTAAAAAGCGCTATTTAAATAGATCTGACTCGACTTGACTTGGATAAGGGCGTCTGCTAAATGCTGTAAATGTAAATGTTGACATGACTGCATCATGCATGTCCTACAGATTTTCTGATGCACTTGCAGCTGCGAATCTCCTGTTCTACCACTTCCCAGTGGTGCTCTGTTGGATTCAGGTTCAGACTCAGTGACTGGGAAGCCCACTGAAGAACACTGAACGCATTGTCGTGTTTAGGAAACCAGACTGAGGCAACTTTGCTTTGTGACCTGGTGCATCATCAGGCTGGAAGTAGCCATTAGCAAATGGGTAAACTGTGGCCATGCTGGGATGAATATGGTCAGCAACAGCTCAAATAGGCTGTAGCATTCAAGAAACAGTCTGGCTGTTCTTCTTTGTTGCAACATTTTTAATAAACTCTAGAGACTGTTGTGCTTATAAATCCCAGCGATTGTCAACATCCAACATCAAACCGATTCAGTTCTGATAGTGTAACTTAAAATTCAAACTAGGGGTGTAACTATGTGTCACGATACAAAAATGGAAAGATGTGCGTTGTTTCACTCTTGTTTGTTACACCATCTAATGCAGTAGCATTTTCCGAACATCAGAGGGTGCAATAATACATCATGTTCTGTTCTCAGTGACACTCCAAAATTCTATTAATTGCAGGGGACTAAACATTTTTATACAAGAAAATGACACGTTATGGGAATGTTTTCAGTTTGTTATTGAAGATATGGTGAAGCTACAGTAGAGCATTTTGTTTACAATTTTAAACCTGTTTCTATTCATTTCTGTTAAGTGAAAGTGGGAATGTTTTGCATTAATTACACTTCAGAAATAATAAATGAATATCTTTTATCAATTGTAAAATTAAAATTAAATCGAATTTGTATCGAATCGTGAGCAGAGTGTGACGTTACACCCTCAATTAAAACCCAATAATTATTTTTTTCTTTTTAAATAGCATCCGGTCTCTTTCTGTGTATGTAATGTCTTTTTGTGTAATTTTGACTGAACCTAAACAACCCCAGTCCACCCAAAGGATTAGCCAACAATACTGACAAAACCTAAACAACCCCCATCCTGCCCCAATACGATCAGATCTGATCTTAAACTATTAAGATTTCTCTCTCACTCTGATGGTTCATGTGCAGATTTCCTGAAGTTGCTGGTCTGTATGCAGTTTGTTATACTGCAGAAGTTTGGGACTGTGGTAGCCTAGTGGGTAAGGTACTGGACTATGGACCATAAGGTCCATAGGTCCAAATCCCACCTCTGCCAAGCTGCCACTGTTGGGTCCTTGAGCAAGGCCCTTAACCCACAATTGCTTGGATTGTAAGACTGTACCAATTGTAAGTCGCTCTGGATAAGGGCGTCTGCTAAATGCTGTAAATGTAAATGTAAGTTGCTATGCATATGAATGTATGCATTGCGCTGCTGCCTCACAATTGGCTGGCAAGATAATTGCCCCAATTCAGTACGTGTATAGATGTTCCTAATAAAGTGCTCATATGTGAGTGTGTATAATGTTGTGCAAGCCAGTATAACAGCACTGAGTCTTCTCCTGTAGTGCTTAATAAGATAGGACGACACCAATCATGTGTCATCTGATCATAGTATCTAGGTTCCAATAGTGTAGAAAATTCCCGGTGCTTATATTTGTAGTTAGATGTAAGAAAAGGCTTTCCTCTGTAGATCGGGTGCAGCAAATTGCAGATTTGAAGACCTCTCTTACCATCTTCCTCACTGCTCAAGACACAGTATTACAGACTGGATCATTACAGCTCTGGATGTCTTAGACATCTTAATTATTGCCCTAACCGTGGACAAGGACATTTTCCAGCATGTCTCATGTTGCCTGAATTCTGAAGGTGATCACACTTTCGTGTCATTTCATTTGTGTTTCTTTACTAGTCCTCAAGTTGATGAATGACTAAGGGAAGCTCACCTCTGTGCTACCGCTTATGTATAAACAAGTGCCAATATTTTACATCATGGTGAAGCCTAGGATTTACTGAGCTACAGGATATTATGAGTTTGGCCTGCTCAGTGGGGAAGAAAAGTGATTTAAGTGACTTTGTAAGAGGCATGGTTGTCGGTGCTAGACGGGCTGCTTTGAGTATTTTAGAAACTTTTGATGTACTGGGATTTTCACACAATAGCCATGTCTAGAAGATTGGAAAAATGTTGCCTGGTCTGAATTTTTTCAACATGAAAGCAAGGAGCCATCCTGCCTACAGCGGTTCAGGATGCTGATGGTGGTGTAATGGTGTGGGGAATATTTTGGCCCCCTTTGGGCCCCTTAATACCAATTGAGCATTGTTTAAAACGCCACAACCTGCCTGAGTATTGTCGCAGAGCATGTCCGTGCCATTATGAGTTTTCCATCATGGATGTGCAGCCAACAAATGAGCAGGAACTGCGTGATTCTGTCTGGTCAATATGGACCGAAATCTCTGAGGAATGTTCCAGCATCTTGTTGAATCTATGCCACAAAAACCTAATGCAGTTCTTTAGGCAAAAGGGGGTCCAACCTGGTACTATTTGGGTATCATATTTGGGGGTTTTTAGGAAATGTTGCCAAATCATCACGAGAAGACACTGATAAAAATGTCCAAGGAGCCTTCATAATTCACCAGAAAGCAGATTGTGAAATGCTCTGTTATAACTGGTAACAATAGTCATAAATGTAGTGACATCTGACAAAACCAGCAATACTCTGACAGTATCATGTATGTCATGATTATTTATTTTATGTCGTTATTCCATCCAGCTTTACTTTAAGCAAACAAACAAAATCCCCCCAACCAAACCACCCTTGGGGAGCATGTTTGTCCGGTGAAGAGAGTTCCATTCATACCACATGTTAGTGTCTTTCAATTAAAATGAGCAGTAAAATGAAAATGAAAAATGTTTCAGCATACAAATGCATATTTCATTTTTCTCTTCACAAATCCTTGTGCATGTCTGAGTCCAGAAGAATGCCAGCAGACTTTTAACTGCGGTTGTGTATTCAGCATGGTGTACTGTCAGGCATGTCTCTGGGACAGATAGTCCCTCACTGCTTCAGTTCTGCAGTGTGTGCTCAGGAGGTAAATAACCCACCTGGCAGTGGGAGATTGGAGCCCGGCATGGCTCCCTGATAAAGTCAAAGCCTGCTGTAACTTTTCCCCAACTGCATTTATTTGCTCCAGATATTTCGGGTTGGCACAGATGTAAGAGCTTAATTTGCCACCAGTCATAGTTCTGCTCACCTACAGGATAATGAGGTGATATTGGTTATTTTAGAGTTGGCTGCATGGATGCCTGTGGTAATTTGAGGCGGCCGTGTGTCAGGATGGCCCGTGCTCTGAGAAAGCTGCAGTGCGACCCGGCCTTGGCTCATGTCTCAAATCAGCAAATAAATAGACATAGGACTCCAAACACTGTGAACTACCAAGCTTGTGATTTGGGATTGAATCAGGTCCAGAGTTTGTGGAGATGTTTGTTCAGACGTCAAGCCTGAATTTAGGAAAGTCTTCTGGCCACGAAATTTGACTGCTGCATTTGAAAGAGGGAGAGCAAGCCAACAATTCATCTTGGTGTGTTCCTGGTGTTATCCCAGTACATTCTTTGTGAGTTTTTCGGGCCACCTCTGCAGGAAGCTTTGTTGGCTGCTTAATTTTTTCCCCTCCCATTCTTTTCCCAGACGCGCGTTCCTCTGGCTGAGCTGTAAATTGAAAACACTGGCTGTGTTCCTCTCTCATCGCACACTTCAGAAATGGACTTCATTCGTTCACATGAACTTCCTCTCACCCCTCACGTGCAAGACACTCATCATCCAGCGCAGGCCTCCGACTGAAGGCTGCTTCATCATGACAATAGCGTAAAGAGACCGCCGAATGACACCAGCACCCTTCTACCCTCCCAGATCTGATTAGGTGCCTCCATACAATCTAGCCCAACACAATGCGCTTTCATTACACCACGGATGTTGTCATGTCTCGTTTTCTCAATTTTTATCTTTCTGGTCTCCCCCCCTTTTTTTTTAACAAGTGTTCATCTCCAAATTCTGATGAGCAGCCACACTTTCATCAGTCTAATGCATCCGTCTGTCTCGAGCTTGTGTCTATGTTGCCCGCTCCTTAATCTCATTTCCTTAACCTCCTCCAATATTGCTTCCCTGCATCATGAAGCTCGAGGGCAATTCTTTTCCATAAAGTAAATCACAGGCTTGTGCTTGTGTAGGTGCCACAGGCTCTGATTGGGTCTCGGTTGCATCTCTATCAGAGTGACATCACCACACCTGTCTCCTGCCAGTGTGACAAGTTACTCTCTACTTTCTGACCTATCAAGTCCTTTTTCTAGAAACCCATAAATATGTAAATATCCCTTTTTGATTAAACATAGGTGTAAAAAGCACAGAATTGATGAATTATTTAGAATACTTAAAAATCACACAGTTGCAGTAAGAGCCCTGTTAACATTCAGAGCGTATTACCTTCACAGGTGAATGAATATGCAGCACTAATTTGACTGCCCTCAGTAAATCCTTCCACACTATACTTTACAATGGAGGATCCACAACTCTGCCACCAAAAAGACTAAAGAAACTTTCATTTTTATTTTTGGGGTGTGTTATTATGTGTGGGTTATAACTTGTTTGCTGCTTTAGCAGAACAGAAGCTTAAATATTCATTCATATCCGATAATAAATATAAAATGGTATAAGTTACAAGAGTAAATGAAGTAAGAAATGCACTTTAATCTATTAGGAAGCACTGGAATGGTAGCCGTCTGTAAGGGTGGCACATGTGAGCTGCTTCTCCAGTATGTACAGTGGGGCAAACAAGTATTTAGTCAGTCACTGATTGTGCAAGTTCTCCTACTTAGAAAGATGAGAGAGGTCTGTAATTTTCATCATAGGTACACTTCAACTATGAGAGACAAAATGAGAGAAAAATCCAGGAAATCACATTGTAGGATTTTTAAAGAATTTAATTGTAAATTATGGTGGAAAATAAGTATTTGGTCAGTAGCAAAAGTTCACCTCAATACTTTGTAACATAACCTTTGTTGGCAATGACAGAGGTCAAACGTTTCCTGTAAGTCTTCACCAGGTTTGCACACACTGTAGCTGGTATTGTGGCCCATTCCTCCATGCAGATCTCCTCTAGAGCAGTGATGTTTTGGGGCAACACGGATTTTCAACTCCCTCCACAAATTTTCTATGGGGTTGAGGTCTCCAGACCACTCTAGGACCTTGAAATACTTTTTACGGAGCCACTCCTTCGTTGCCCAAGCAGTGTGTTTCACTCTTCCCAGCCTGGTGCTGGTGTACAATTTTCTTCCTGGTGTCCTTCGACAGCTCTTTGGTCTTGGCCATGGTTGAGTTTGGAGTCTGACTGTTTGAGGCTGTGGACAGGTGTCTTTTATACAGATAACGAGGTCAAACAGGTGCCATTAATACAGGTAACGATTGGAGGACAGAAGAGCTTCTTAAAGAAGAAGTTACAGGTCTGTGAGAGACAGAAATCTTGCTTGTTTGTGGGTGACCAAATACTTATTTTCCACCATGACTTATAATTCCATTTTTTAAAAATCCTACAATGTGATTTCCTGGATTTTTTTTCTCATTTTGTCTCTCATAGTTGAAGTGTACCTCTGATGAAAATTACAGACCTCTCTCGTCCTTCTAAGTAGAAGAACTGTCACAATCAGTGGCTGACTAAATACTTTTTTACCCCACTGTATGGTACATTATGTATAGTACTAAGGTATAGTACATTATGTACTACACTGATCAGCCATGACATTAAAACCACCCGCTTAAATACTGTGTAGGCCAAGTACCGCCAATACTCTGCCCCATCAAGGCTTGGACTGCACAAGACCTCTAAATGTGTCCTGTGGTATCTGGCACCAAGATGTGAGCAGCAGATCCTTTAAGTCCTGTAATTATCCTGCTGAAAGAGGCCACTGCCATTAGGGAATACAGTTGCCATGTGAGTGAGGGGTGTATTTGATCTGCAACGTTTAAGTTGGTGAAGGTAACATCCACATGAATGTCAGGACTCAAGGTTTCCCAGCAGAACTTTGCCCAGAGCATCACACTGTCGGTGTTATTCATTCATCTGTCAGTAGTTTTAATGTTTATGGCTGATTGGTGTATATGTTAAATATTTGTAATTATAAAGCATGTCTTTCCTTCTTGGGCACTTTCCCTTTGTCACACTGGTTTTGCTCCCAGTGCCCCCAGTGGTCGAAACCGGTATCTGAAACGCAACATTCATCTATGGGTTTTGTTTTATACTGTTGCAACCGGTTGAATAGGAAAACGAAATGGACAACTTAAAATATTTCTGCTGTACAGCTGCTCATCTTGTCGGAGCTCTCCAAGCTTCTTTCTCAAGCTGAGAATGTGATGAACCAACAACCTTTTCTTTTTCATAGCCCTTCTTCTCCTCCAAAGTAGAAGTAAAGCTAGTAGAAGTCCTCTCCAGTATTTTCTCATTCCCACCACAATATGGCCGTTTCTCAATACAAAGTTCGGACTTGTGTACTTCCTAGTCTGGACTTGGCAAGTTGGACTTGCGAGGTCATTCTCTCGATGAAGAGAGGACGCAGTTCGGTTGCTCTACAATTGGAACAGCAGCGAACTGGGCTATGGAGACAAGACGGTTTACTTTTTGCACCTAGATAAAGACCTAAAACATACTGCAGTGGTGGAAGTAGTGGAAGAAGTGCTCAGATCTTTTACTTTCCATTAAATAGTTTAATCTGTGTGTAACAACGGACCGATCTCATTTTAGCATGAATAAAAACCTTCCCAAACATAAGCGAGCACCAAACAAGTCTGATTTTAGAAGGGAATTTAATTCTGAACTTCAATTTATATCAGACAATTCATATTTAGAATACAGGTTGAATATATAATGCATAATAAATACGTTAATAACTTTACGTCACATCTTTGAATCGTCTGAGCATTTTTTATGTAAGCTTTATCTTGATAAACTGACCGCATAGTTGAATTTTAAACAACTTCATTCTCGCCTAAAAAAATCTTATAACTTCATTCCGTGACACAATAACAGTATTACTTTGAAAATTATACATCCAGTTGGGAGTCCTCTCATCTGACATTACCGAGCTGGCAATGCATTGTGGGATATTTTGCTGTTCAAGTCCGCACAAGTCTGCTCCGATGCTTCCTTGGTGATACGGGTGGAGCAAGAACACATCCGGGGATTTGGAGCGTACTTGGTTAGATGCGAATTTAGAAATGGAACAGTGCTTGGGCTGCGACTGATGACGTTTCACAAGAACACAAGTACAGAAAAGTACGCATATTGAGAAATGCCGTACGACTAGGAAAGGGTAAAACAGCGCCAAAGTGGATGCCTGGTTTGCCAATGATCTTCTGGCCCTGCCTGTTTTACAGTGCGAGGCAAATCTGTGAAACGTCAGATAGCCGATTAACAGACGTCTCATTATTGTACTTTCTGGTTTAAGACACAGCCTGACTCACTACAGTCTATAAAACTAAAAACACTTTGTTACAGGTGAAACCTATAAAGTTAAGAAAGATGTTTTAGCCCTCTCAGTCTGTAGAAATGTTCAAAGAAGATAAACTTGCTGTTAAACTTTTCATCCCTGGCATACTCTGAAAGCTGTGAAGCTTTGACTCCTTGTAGCAAACTTCATTTTCTTAGTTAGGAAAAGAAACACACTGCAAATAGATCAGGTCTTGGCATTTACCTCAGCTAAGTTGACCCACATATCCTCTCAGGAAGGCAGCCACAGTTACGGTTTGCTTTCATCACAAGCACCTTAGTGCTACCCGAGGTTCTGAGAGTGCACCCCACTCCTCCCAGGTCATCCTGTACAATAACATTTACAAAGTTCGTTTGGCCATGTGACCACATGGCCCACATTCATGACCTTTATAAGAATGTGCTGTGTCTGCCATGGGCTAACAGCCATCTGTGTTGCTCCGTTGTGTACTCAGCCAGTCCCTTGGCTATTGCAGCGGCTTCCTCCTGCCATAAGCTGGACTCAAGTGCTAAAACATATTAGCAGAGCTTAGCAAACAAGTAAAAAAGACATGTTTTTGTAGTGTCAGGGTTCAACTGTGTCTTTTTAATAGTCGCACTGTGTTAGATGCTAAATATGATGCCCTTATGATGCCCTTAAGTAATCAGTGACGTATTGTACAGCAGAGATATGGATCAGGCGATTTTGACATGAACAAAACAAAATAAAAATGTCAGAAACAGTACTGGTATTTGCAAATATGAAACAGAAAGCTCATTTTAGTTGATGTCACATTCCCTCCATCTGTTTACACTGCTGCTGGGAAGGACTTTTTGGTGTCTTATTAATGAGTGTCTCATTCTGGGGCCTATCCCGGAACCCAGGGTGCACGGGAGCATGTGAGCAGGATGAACAGGGTGATAATGAATAGGATGAGTAGTCTATTGCAGGGCTGTGTAGGGCTTGCTGTTGCACTGATTTCCCTGTCTGTCTTCACCTCGCAGTCGTGCCAGTTTTGCCTGTGATACCTGACCTGACCAGAAGGCGTCTGGGTCTCTGCGGTGGTGGGCTAGTGAATTACCACTGCTGCAGCCGGTCACGTGTTTTGTTTATTATGCCATCTAATGCAGTTGCATTTTCATCAGAGGTTGGCATGTGTCATTAATACAGGTAATGAGTGGAGGACAGAAGAGCTTCTTAAAGAAGAAGTTGCTTGTTTGTGGGTGACCAAATACTTATTTTCCACCATGATTTATAACTACATTTTTTTTTTATCTTACAGTGTGATTTCCTGGATTTTTTTTCTCATTTTGCCTTGAAAATTACAGACCTCTCTCATCTTTCTAAGTAGAAGAACAGTCACAATCAGTGGCTGACTAAATACTTTTTTACCCCACGGTATAGTACATTATGTACTACACTGATCAGCCATGACATTAAAACCACCCGCTTAAATACTGTGTAGGCCAAGTGCCGCTCCTGTATGCATTTAAAACTGCTACTAATTTGTTTTAATTGGAGCAGACTGAAGAATTGTTTACATTTTTTATACAAGAAAAGTTCACATTATTGTCATTAATTCTTTTAAACAGGAAAGGAGCGTCATTTTTTTACAGATATCATGAAGTTACAGTACAACATTTAGTTTACAATTTTAAACCTCTGTTCCTGGGGGACTAAAGTTATTTGTTTAAAAACTTCTACAAGAAAATGTGCGCTGATTTGCACTGTTTACACTTCTGAAATAAAAAAGGATCGTCCTCTACTGCATATAAAATCGATAATCATGAGAAAATCGTATCGTGAATCGAATCGCATCTGAAATGTAGGTCAGGCGTTACCTAATGCTGCCAGTAGGTAGCCAGTTTCTTCAGATTTTAAATGATTTTGAGAGCAGGAGTTGGTTCTTACCATATGGCGGCTCCCATACCCTCATAAAACATCTCCAAAAATACTTCAGCTTGCTACAAATGCAAGGTGTGGCTACTCATCTATTTCAGCTTGCATGATTATATGCGGATCCTGGAAATGGATTCTGCTGGTCATGATCTGTCCCTTATTCAGCCGACTGGGTGGAGTAATCTGATCACAACGCATCCGAAGTGCGTTTCCACCTGACTTTTCATGTGGTTAAGTAAAATCCGAATGTGATCAAACCACATTACTGTAGGAACGTTGTTTATCCTGTTAATACAACATGGATATTTTCAAAGATATCACAGCTGTGTGGTTATATTGATCTAAAATCACACATGTTAATCAGCGCTCTGTTATGGTCCGCTGTACGAAGAACCTTTTTCCTCTCATCCATTCATCTCATCAACCCAGACTAGTGATTTGCCAGTGGAAGGGTCTGAATCCAAAGTCATTAAGAAGTGTTTGGCCTGGAGGAGTGTGTTAAGATATGTTTGTTAAACAGTGCGCCACTCTGTCCGTTGGACGTGTTTGACAGAACTGTAATTTAAATAACACAAACAGCAAGGGGATGGGGGTTGAAAAGGCAAGTGCAGGTTCAAATAATCTGCATAGCCTCTCCAGCAGTCAAATTGCTGCTTGTTGTCCAGATGCGAAGCTTTAAATTATGGTCAGGACGCTCGCAATTGCGAGGGGCCCCCGAAGCCAGTGTTCATCAGAGCACGCTGTCCAGTGGGATTACCTTAAGCCTTCTCACTGCTGATCAGAAATTCATATCCCCGGATGCTAGATTTCGCTCTTCACTCCGCCCTCGTGACAATGGGTTTTCCATTCACAGTGTCAGGTTTGGAGGGGAAGGAAGAATGTGCGTTTTAAAATTAGCTATCTCTGCCATAATTAAAAAGGAAAGTGGACGAATGGGAACGTACTCCGTGAGAAAATGGAAATGGTTTCAACAGATATGTCATGTGGCCATCTGTGATCAGCACATGATATGAAGTTCACTTTCTGGTATTAATAATGGACTTGACTATGTTCCCTACATCAGTTCAGGTATACGCCATCTGCATGAATCATTTTTAATAGAAGAAATGAACAGTAACAGATGAGCGTGAAGAGTTCTGAACACTCTTTGTGTATACTGTGGGACTGTGGTAGCCTAGCGGTTAAGGTACTGGACTCTGGACCAGAAGGTCCAGGGTTCAAATCCCGTCTCTGCCAAGCTGCCACTGTTGGGTCCTTGAGCAAGACCCTTAACCCACAATTGCTTGGATTGTAAGACTGTATCAATGGATAAGGGCGTCTGCTAAATGCTGTAAATGTAAATGTACTGTGGGATTTTGTATCCGCTGTACCAGACAGGTTATTTTGTGTAGAGAGCCATTGTGTGCTCGTGTGTGGATGTGTTATAGCAGAGGGGTATGTGGGAAGCGTTTCTGCCAGGGGGGGGGTCCAGTGCATGGAGGCACACGTCTCTGAGCCCACAGTGTGTGAAGGGCAGGCTGAATTAATCACCAAGAGGAGGGGGGCCACTGGCGGGAGGTCACCGAACAGCTCCCGACCATCACCGTGGGTCACACGTCTCGGGGGCCGCGGCTGTGTACACACACCCCACACACTCTACACATCCCACCGTCTTATCCCCCTTCTGCTGTAGTGGTCCAAGAGGAGGCTAGCTCAACCTCACACACACACACACACACTCACACACACACTCACTCACTCACAGTCACACACCCAGTGAATAGGGCGGTTGAGAGGACCGAAACACTGGTAAATATATTTCTGAATGTCTTGTCATTTGTCAGTTGAATCCGACCATCGCATGAATCATATCATATTCTTCTCATTCTCTTATCTCATCCCCATCGTGATTTGCGGTGCGAGTGAATCCTTTCATTTGTGCCTCATCTTTCCATCCCGGGCTACCTCACTCACTCGGTGTGTGACATGATGGGGAGCGCTGGCTCAGTAATTCCATGCACTTGTAATTCTGCGCCGTTCCTGATGAGGGACGTCTTGTTCTAGCTCGCTATTGGACTCTCGGGGGGGGTGGTGGTGGGGGGGTGGGGGGCACCGGGCTGTTGTAATATACAGGAGTCGGAGCACGCTTTAAAGAGACGCCCCGTTATTCCCCTCGGCTTAATCCTGCCACGTTAATTCTCTCTCTCTCCGTCTCTCTCTTTTATACGTGTGAGCGTGTCATGCGGGCTGACGTTTTAAGGTGTGCAAATTTACGCCTTTTTTATCAGCCGAGGAGATCCATCATCTTTAATCACACGCGGGTCAGGATTGCTTCATCACGCATGGCTATTGGTCAGGAAGGATGGCACTGGCATTTGCATGAGGGGATGAGTGATGCGGCAGACAAGTGCAGACCAATGATCATTAAGCGAGGCAATTTGCCGTCGGGGGCTCCGCTGGTGTGATAACGTGTATTTTAGGGCGGCGATGGGTTTAAATCTCCAGCAGAGCCTGATTTTTTTTTTGGACTGAGAACTGTGCATAGTAATATCCCTGGCTTGTATGCTGTGCTCACTCCGCTTAACACACAAGCAGCTGATTGTACACACATTTAGCAGAACAATGAGGCAAAGCATTAAGATGTGTATGGATTAGGAATGGAATAATGATGGCAGCAGATTTACAGTGAAATATCTGTATATCAGGAAATGAAAGCAGTCACTAGGATTATTTTGGCAATTGCGATATTAAGAATGTAATTCTTTCTATGTTATAGTTTTGTCATTTGCAGACAAAGTACAGCCCTTTCTATTGAGATTTGTAGTGGCAGTTCTGCTGACATGTAGGTGTTTCTGAGACGTGGATGGCTTGTGTAACAGCAGCACATTTTATATGTTGTATACTAAACCTGGAATAAAGTTCCAATTCATGTTTCGTACCATTATTACTAATGTTGGTTTGAAAAGGATTCAAGTTATTTCAGGTTTTTGCCAACACCTTCAGATATTAAAAAATGAATGAATGAGAAAATCATGACTTTTTATGAATTCATTTCCTTGCTGAATACTAGATGCTGTATGATTAACCATATGTGCTATGCATAAATGCCCCTAGCATGGCGAGAATGCTAGCACTGGTCACTTCATGATACCCTAGTCCACTTGATGGCACGTTTGTGCCCTTACACGTTAAGTACATTAAAATGTGGAAACATGGTGATGGCTTTTTGGCGTTTGAGAAAATATGCTCAGTAGTTTGGTTTAAATTCTGTAGGACCTGCTTTTTTTAAAAATGGAGATTTAGTGGTCATCTTGACTGATACACTTCCTGTTGTTTGTCAACACAATTCGATTTGTCTAGTCAGCTGCATCAGTTGAACTTTATATAACGGATTTTCCGGACCATAAAGCGCAAAGGTATAAAGGTTATAAGACGCATGAAATGAAACAAAACTCTTAAGTTCCGTGGGAAGCTCAGTTTGGTCTTTACCTGGCGCAGGGCGTCTTCTTGCTTCCTCCACTTCCGTACCATTGATTCGTTAATGTTGAATTCTCTCGCAGCTGCTCTATGTCCATGTTGTACTGCGTGACTGATAGCGTTGTGTTTGAAATCCGCTTCGAAAATAAATGAATGAATGCACGTACCCTAATGCTGAAGCACATACCGTATTACTCCGCTATGCTGCGCATTACGGTTGCCGTAAGCTCCGTAAACCTTACCAAAGCCGTGCTAAAACATTTTGACAGATTTATGAGTGCCGTGTAACCATCTACAATCGGTTCTAGGTCAGAAGGCTCAACCAGAATTAATTCATCATTAGACGCACCGCATTTTAAAGGCGCACTGTCGATTTTTGAGAAAGTTTAAAGGATTTTAAGTGCGCCTTATGGTCCGAAAAATACGGTACAGTTTTGTAAAAATGTTTGTATGCTTACTGCAAATGTGTTTTCCTATATGAGCGTTTTTTTCTTGAGTGTTGAGTGTCCATTGTGTGCTTGTTAATATTAATGAACCTCCATATGAGGTTTGTATAATAATTATTTTAAAAGGTTATATGTCAGTTATATTATACCATGTCTAGATCATTGAGAATTAAATACTATTAAAGTACTAGGTATCTATGAGTAAATTAAAAAGAAAATAACTTCATTGTTCTATATTGACACAAAGACAAAACATGAATTAAAAACTTGCAGCAACTAATGATCTGATAAAAAATCTAGTTGTTTTTACATTTTTGGGTTTGGAAATGATCCAGTTGATTTTTTTCCATACATCACGTGTGTGTGTGTGTGTGTGTGGTGCTTGTATGAGTGCAGATTTTTCATATTCGTTGCCCCTTTTTTTGACAAAACATCTGGTTTTGTTTTTACATGAACCAAAAATTTAAGAAGTGTCTTTCTTTACCCACAGTGAGGGACATTTGCAAATGGGCTGAGTGAAAACAGATGGTATGAAAAACAGCATGAAAATATAAGAATGTAAAAAAGTAGCAAAAATACTATATATACTATTTATTATCAGGACTGTAAAATGTTTAGTAGTAAAATCGAGGTTTTCGAATATTTCGATACCTTGGCCCATGTCAAAGTGCAGTGGGTTCTATTGAAAAGAATTTACTGTAATAAACACATATGTAAAAAAACTAACAATATGCTGGTTTAATCAACCAGAAATACTACATATGGTTTTTAGTGTACACTGCATTCTTTTTGTGACTGTGTGTTTTTTTATTTTTTTAAATATATATTCTTTAGAGAAAACATATTTAAAGCAGCATAAAACAGCCGGCCGTCTTTGATGCCCAGCGGCTTGGCTGTAACTTGAGATGCATAGGTAAGAAAACTGTAAAGGAAAACTGATGTGTTCTCTGTCTCTTTCTGGATGGACATGCAGCTAATGAAAACAGGGTGTGGGTTTCGTTCAAGTGCCTTTCATAAGCTTCAATAAAAGGTGCAGCCAACGTTTTGGCTGCTCCCCCCTCGTAATGTCCTTTAAATGGTGTGTGTGTGTGTGTGTGTGTGTGTGTGTGTGTGTGTGTGTGTGTGTGTGTGTGTGTGAGAGTTGTGAGTGAGAGAGAGAGAGAGAGAGAGAGAGAGAGAGTGCAGGTCTTTATGTATATGGTGAACCAAAAATATATGTGCACTGGATATTTTTTTTTAGCTCGGTGGTCTCCACAACTTTAATTACTTCCTTACAAAAAAACTACAAGTTTTATTTTAAATACTAATTATTAAATACTAATTATTATTTAAATACTTTTATTTTAAAAACTTTTTGGTTACTGAGATCAGTGCTATGGATTATATACCATGGTTTATGTGTAGGTGCAGAATTAAAAAGCTACAGTAATTCTGTCAATGGAAAGTCCCCATAAACATATGATTACCAAGTCTGTCCTCGCTCTCTCTCGCACTGTGTGTGTGTGTGTGTGTGTGTGTGTGTGTGTGGTGTGTGTGGTGTGTGTGTGTGTGAGAGAGAGAGAGAGAGGAGAGAGAGAGAGAAGAGAGAGGAGAGAGATGGTGCAGGTATTTATATATATGGGGCACCAAAAATATATGTGCACTGGATATTTTTAGCTTGGGTGGTCTCCACAACTTTAATTACTTCTCTTATCAAAACTATCAACTTTTATATTTTGAAAAACTCACTGAGCAAAACATTTCCTTGAGCAAAAAACGGTTAGTGAGTATCAGTGCGTATGGATTATATACCACGTTATGTGTTAGGTGTAGAATTAATAAGCTACAGTAAATTATGTCCAATGGAAAGTACTTCCCATAAAAACATATGATTACCCAAGTCTGTCCTCACTTTCTTATTATATATATACTATTGTGTGTGTGTGTGTGGTGTGTGTGTGGCGAGAGAGAGAGAGAGGAGAGAGAGATAGATAGTTGTCATTTATGTAAAAATATATACTCGGCAAACCAAAATATGTGTGCACTGGATATTTTTTAAGCTTGGTGGTTCCACACTTATACTTCCTTACAAAAAACTACAACTTTTATTTGAAAAAACTAAATGAGCAAAACGTTTCCTGAGCTAAAACGGTTTACTGAGAATCAGTGCTATGGATTTTATACCACGGTTATGTGTAGGTGTAGAATTAAGAAGCTACAGTAAATTAATGGTCAATGGAAAGTCCCCCCATAAACATATAAATCATACCAAGTCTCTCTCACTTTCTATATACTATGTGTGAGAGAGCGAGAGAGAGAGAGAGAGAGAGAGAGAGAGTGTGGAAATTCAAAAAACACATAACTACAGGGGCTTAAGGGTAATCATGGAGTCACAGTAGAGGGACACATTCACACCATCTGCTCGTTTTTGGAATAATCCTTTGATATTCTTAAAATATTACTGCAGCCGTTCATTCGAAGACTGCTTCCATATGACATGGCCATTAACAATGCACATGTGTTTGGATTTGCACTTGTATCAAAGTCAACTTTGATTAATGACATCAACTCTTGGTTAATGTGCTGTATTTGGGGTGGATGTTGCAGTTGGTGTCTCAGACAAAACCGAGCTGTCTGTTTGGGTACAGCAGATTTTTGCTGATCTGATTTTGCCATCATGTGTATGCTGCCCGTGCCTGAAGGATGTTTTACTTTACGTGTGGGCTATTTGCATGTTTCTCAATGTTTTGAATTTGTAATTACTGTACATTTTTAGCCACCAGTGGGTGGCAGTGTTTGCCCAGGCAATTGTGAAGGGCAAGTGTGAGGCGTGGAATGGAGTGTTGTTGATCAGTTATTTTAAGATAAAAAATGTGAACCAGAGCATTCTTTTATGTCTGTTTATAGAGTATGTGAAAGTCAGAGAAATAGCATGCGTCTTTAACTGTTTGCATTTTTATAGTGTGTTTATGATTTAAGGCCGTAAATATTCATTGTGATAAACGTGTGTAAAATTGAATTTCCTTGAATGGACCCAAACCATTCTATGCAGCAACCGTCAAAAATACATCATCTCCATGGGCATTTTGAACACTACTTTGCCCTAATGCAGTATTGTGGTACATCATACAGAAATCCAAGAAATAATTACAGGGGCCTGTTGTTGTAATGATTGGATGAATGGTCCTTGATTAAAACGGTTGTAATTTTTTAACCTAATCCATTTCTACTGTTTAAGGATTTCATTCCATCTGTACCAGCACTGACCCCTAACTTTGACATATAATGTTCTTAATATCCAGATTAAATGTGCTTTAATCTGTTTCAGAACATTTGAAATTGTTTTTGCAAATGATTTCAAAGTCAGCTGAATGTCCTCGTTGTACTTTCAGGTCCAGAATAACACAGACTTAGTAGTTTTATATGATCAGTATGCAATTAGAAAGTGAAAAGCAATAAAGGTGGCATTCTGTGGTCATCTTGGCTAATGAAAGAGGGAGATTAGAGAGAGTAGGCTTTAAGATGGATTAGCAGCCCGCATGCTGAGCCTAAACATCTGAGGATCTTTTAAAAACATGCTAAATGAACACACACTTTAGAAGAACTTGATTTGCATAATACCAAAAACACTTCCACTAAATAGTAGGTAGGCTTTTGACATCGGACAGATGAATGCTGCCTCGTCTTCTGAACGAATCGGGCGGAATTAAAGTCTCCGTGCTCTTTTATATATGTAACCTTTTGGGCTGTGTTTGAACTGAAAACAGCTGTGTACTAAGAGACAGAGTTGGTCTGTATACACACACACACACACACACACACGTGGTGGTCTGACACAATTCCAGTCCATTGGTGCCATACAGGGTTTTTCCCTTATCTGTTTGTTGTTTGTCTTTGGTTTGCGTATGCACTGACCAGTTGTGTGTACTGTTGCCTAAAACAGCTAGACCTTACAAATGTGCCTTTCATAACAGAGAAACGTCATCTACGATTATACTAAGTAGATCGCAATGCACATTAAAATACACACACACACACACTTTATGTATTAAACCAATGAATAATGTCCTTGCCTTTTATTTCATCCCATTTCCCTAGGATGTGTGGGAGAGCATCAGTGGCCATCTTGGTGTGAGCGACACCATGCTTAGGCCAGACAGCTGCTTTTTAAATTTACTGATAAGAGGCGCCCTGATGCTGAACATTGCAAATTGGAAGTGAAGATTGTCTTCCCTTAGACTTTATCTTAAAGCAGTAAAACAAGAAGCGGTGACTAGAACTGCATCTATTGATTTTGCAATTTCAGCAAATTAAGAACAAGACAGGAAAGCCATTAAACCTTTCAGTAATTGCCATTGGTACCTTTTGGTGATGCTGAGGTTGACATTTAAATTGGACCCATGGCCCGGGTACGGCTAGCACCTGCCTATCAACCGTCCACTGATTATTCAGACGAATGGAAAAAGCTGGCTGGACATAAATATGGATGCTCGGCGTCCCGAATAAGAACTGCAATACATCACTCTGCATACACAGTATATTACTGTTATATAGCACTGCCACCTCAAGCTAGATGCGGCTTTGGCCTTATAATACGGCCTGCGTTTTATTTTATTTTTTAATATCAGGGGCAGGTGGAGGCCATCTACTCAGTAATATCATCTGTGGCAATATAAAGAATAATGAAGGAATAAAAAAAAAGGAAACAAAAGATTGATGATGTTGTGCGATTGAATTTACATTTTATGTGTCAAAAATGACATCAGCATGTCATGGCCTGAACAAGCCTGGAATAACCATAATGATATCAGTGTAATAGAATTTGTTTTAAAACGTTCCTAATATTTTCTAAATTATTACATATTGTTCGGGTACATCATGACAAATGACATTTTTTCCAATCGTGCTTCGTACTGTTTAGAAAAAAGAATGAAAGCCGCAGTAATGATGGCCATCCCTTATGACTGCACCTGCTACAGCTTTTTTAATCAAATTGTATACTATTATTGGTATAAAGGATTCAACTGTAAGAGGACAGCAGTTTAATAGGGATAGATATTAAGAAATATTTCCCTTGCCTGTCAGGATGCTCGTAATGCGTCTAAGCTGCAGTGCATTACAATTGGGTTCAAACTACCACGCTAAAAAGAAAGGGGGGGGATCAAGGTAAAATGTGTGAAAGGGCCTTCCAATTTGCCGAGGGACATTAGAGCGCCTAATTGGTACAAGTGCAAATGAGTTCTTCTTGTGTGCACAGAAGGTGTCAGTCTAAAGGGCTGGCTGCTTTTCAATGGGCACACTGGCAGCGAACATGTGGGAGAACCTCTCCAGCTAATTCGTTGATTGCCCCTCGGAACTGATGGCTGCTAATTGTTAGGTGATTAACATGGAGTAGTAATTATGTCAGCCCAAGGGGGCGATTAATGTTTCAACATGTCATATTAGCACCGAGCGAGGCTCCTCTCCGCCTGTGGATTGGGAGACAGATGGCATATTGTCAACAGCAGCAAGGTTTTGTTTTCCTTGTGCTGAAAAAGTGCACCGGGGGAGCTGGCCTTTTGTTTCAGCATCATTAATAAGATGCTAATTGTCTGCAATTATTTACAACATTACACACTGAATAGAGACGTCAAGTGCCTGTGACACCGCTGTGGTATTCAGTCCATTCAGAATAAGTAGAGAATTAGATTTGGTCGGAGCTGTAATTGTATTCGGGTCTTTTCTGTGTTTAAATGATGCTTGTAAATACAAATCCAATCTTTGTAGGAATTATTAGGTGTACTACAGGTGTACTAGGCTCAAATGTATAGTTTAATTAAAGGGAACAACATCTTAATTCATCCTTCAGTTTATTAACGTACCGTTCGCCATCTTATGTTAAAAACTTCACGTCTTCCCTTTTCAGTTTGTCGTAGGCATTACTATTCAGCCATTTTTATGGGTAACCTTGACAGTGTCCTTAACGTTACCAGCTCTATCTAATGAACGTGACAGAAACTTGACCTAAAAAGGTCTTGTTTTTCTTTGAAAGGAAAAAATAATACATTTACAATGTCTTTTTTGTAATAATGGCCTAGTCAGGGCCCATTGCAGTAGCTGTCTCTTCTATCACACTCCTAAAGGAAAATGAAGGCTAACACATGTCTTTCTGAACGAACAATACTATACAGACGTGGAACTGAGTGCTGTAGTGAGGTACTCTTACCCTTCTATCGTTAAATTGATCTATCTTGAGGTCTCCTGCATTGAGCAATTATTTAATGTGTCCTTCTGGATATTTAAGCTGGACCACAAGTTTGTTTATTGGAAGCAGGGCTGAATATTGACTATGTTTAATTTTTCTTATAATTTTTTTTATCTCTTACCAACATGCATTTTGTATAAGTTTGTGTTAGTGTTTTAAAAAGAAATAATACAGAATGATATGATTTAACAAGCTTTAAGGCACCACATTACTGATGTAGTTTTCAGCGAGTGCAGTTTTTGGTTGGATTGGCATATAAGAGTTATTGTAGAATCGCCAGCCTTTAAGTTGAACCCACAATTCAGACTTATCTGAAATGAAAGGGAGAGAACACGTTCTTTCCAAAAAACCTCTGACTCATCATCAGAAATTATGAGTTCGCTGTGACCCTGCGTTGCTTTTCCAGCACAATGACATTTGTGCCTGACAGGATTTACCTTTCATAACGCTGCCACAAATCCATTTTCCCGATGGCTCGGGGAGGTGCTAAATGTTTTTGTTTGATGTACATTTCCATCAGTGTAATCCCGAACTTTGTGGGACTAAATTGCGAACAGCATGTGGAAGATAAGGCCTCGTACATATTCAAGACTTTTACAGTAGGTTGCAGGCTCGGAGTCGTCCCCAGAGTCAAAGGTGGAATTAATTTCAGCTGGCGGCATCATGCTGTGGTCATTTTGTTAGAAGAGACATGTTGTTATCTTGATTTGGCCATAAGAGCTCCAAAATGAACACTCAGCATGCTGGCCTCCTCCAGCGGTTAGATACGGACAAAAAACCTGCAAAATGTAAAATTACATTTGCAGCCAAAAAACGTGCATGACGCTCCACAAAAGAAGCATCAAAATGCAGTTTATTCATTGAAATAAGAATAAATGCTGCCAGGGAATAGTCTTTGATTTATCCACAGGGTTACAAACAGTATAAAGTCTGTTGTGGTTACACTGACAGTGGGTTAGTATTGACAGGTTGTGTAAGGAAACATCCTGTAGTAGTGAGCTGTGTATTTCCTATTACATATGTTAATATGTATTTTATAACACAATGGAACATTTTTGCCAATTATCAGAAATGATGAACATGAGATATAAATAAATGAATCACATTAACAGTAATTTCCAATGTATTATTTAGCACTTATTCTCTATCTGTATTACTAATATATGCAAGGCATTATATAAACATGACAGCTATTATCATCCATGGTATACTATATATAATATTAAGTAAGTATAATAAGTCATTTCAATTCAGTCGACCATTTAAGCTTCGGTTTGCTACATTTCGAAAGGTTTAGTAAGAAACAACTTTATAATTAGCAGTAAGAATCAAACACAAAACCACAAAATGACAATGGCGGCATGGTGGCTCATATGGTTAGCTCTGTCACCTCACACCTCCAGAGAGCCTGTGTGGAGTTTGCATGTTCTCCTCATGCTTGTGTGTGAGTTTTGGTACTTCTCGGTTTGCACTCGTTCCAAAGACGTCTCTCTAAAGCATGCAAGTGTGTGTCATGCAATGGATTTGCACCTTGTTTAGGGTTGGTTCTTGCCTCGCACCCTGTGTTACCGGTTAAGGCCTGGCTCTAACTCTGAATTGGAAAAAATTATTATGAACCTGTCAATGACAAAATTTACATTTACATTTACAGCATTTAGCAGACGCCCTTATCCAGAGCGACTTACAGTGGATACAGTCTTACAATCCAAACAGTTGTGGGTTAAGGGTCTTGCTCAAGGACCCAACAGTGGCAGCGGTGGGATTTGAACCCTGGACCTTCTGGTCCAGGGTCCAGTACCTTAACCGCTAGGCTACCACAGTCCCCAAATAAGCCACAGTCTCCACAAAATGAACCAATGTTGGTCCTTCAGAAAAACGCAAGCAGTACAGCCTTCATATTGCGATGTTGTGTTTTGTTGATATATTCAAAATAACACTTGTTCAGTGATAAATGTTTGTTGTCCATGTAATCACACATGTTGTGTGTTCCTTTTGCCACCCTCTGTTTGCTCTCAGTAGTAACACATTCTCAGGCACAACCAAGAAGCACATTAGGATTAACGAGTGGCTCAGCTACCACTTTATTAATGGTGTAGTTAACATTTTTCTTTAATTACAAAGGTTTTAGAGAACGCTTGTAAATTACCAAATGATGTTACGATGGAGTTTATGATGTTCTTAGCACTGCGCTGCTTTCAGGAAATCCACAGCAGATTAGTATTTTTTCATGAGCAAAGAAATTGACCAAGTAATTAAAAATGAGTTGTGACTGAAATGAACGATTTCGATTTCGAGTGGTTACAGTAATCAGTAATTACATTTGAATCAGTTAAACGAAGGAATATAGATTGTGGATTCTAACAAAGATAATCTATGTTATAAAGAATTAAAACTAGTACTTTGGCATAATAAGAAGCTTAAAGCAAAGGAGCATTGATTCAAGTTGAAAAATGATGAGTGTAATGTATTTCATGCTGGATTATTACTGTATTTCGTAGTCATCTCTATTTTCTACCTTCTATACTTTGGTACTTTGGACATGGTTGTTATTAAGGCTACCAACAACAGCAAAGCTATATATTTACAGGATCAATAATCATTTCCTTCGAAATCCACAAATGAAAAAGCACTGCTCACAATTTTATTTTGTCTTTCGTTATTTGCATTTATGGCTCGATATTTATTTTCACATAGCAGACCAGGCTCTTACAATCCACACAAGCTTCAGTTATACATTAATGCAACAGCCCTTAGTAGATAAAGGCATTTCAATGTCTCCTATAGATTTTCACTTTGTTGTTGAGGCGCCACAACTGAAAACACCGGTCTTTTGTGTTTCAAAATTGGTTTCACACTTCCCTAACAGTTTGTTCAGCTAAATCTGGCCATGATGTATCATTATCGCATCTTTTGGAGGAAATCCATGGGATCAATACATTCTCTAGCTAGTGGGCTTTGGCTTGCTTACATGCTGAGCGCTTGCTACACCACAAGTCAAGAACATTGAGCCACAGGCAACCGCAGCCTAACACAACTGCAGCCTGCTCGTCCTCTTCATTCAAGGAAATAAAGCAAGAGATATCAGGAGAAAAGCAGTCGTTTAGAAATTCTGTGGGAGGGAATTCCACAATTTAAAGACAATGCGCTTCGTTCCCAAACATCAGTGCCCATTTTGAAAATTGGTCGAATGATCAATTGTGGGATGATAAATAACATAAGGCATAAAGTGAGCATGATGGACCGCTGAGCTTTTTTGAGTGTTATGTTCTTAACATGGCAACCCCTGATAAAGGGAGAAGCCGAAAGAAGAAGAAGAAGAAGAAGAAGAAGATGTTCTTAAGATTATATCAATCACCATTTCATTTAAAATGCAGTGGTCATGCTCAAGAACGGATTGATGTCTCAGTCCTCCATGACATATATTTTGGTCTTCATTAATGTGGTCTGGTCAGCCCGAGCCAAATGTTGAGCACTTCGCAAGTAATTACCGTCCGATAAACAGGTCAAGAGTGAGTGCGGCCACAGCTGCTGCCATTCGTGGTGGCAGACACTTCAACCCGCTAAGCTTCAAGTATTGATTGGCCAGTCTGTGACATCTCCTAAGCCATGTCACCCAAGTGAAAGAAGACTCCAAATTGACCAGTAATAAAGTGTTGGAAGTTGTGGCCGCTTCCTCCTGGGACTTGTTCATGTGGAGGCGAGCAGGCCCCTCCTCTCGGACCATCAATCCTCCCTGAAGGCTCAATATAGTGCTAAATTAGCCAAAGGGAGAGCGGAAAGTCCACTGGACATCTGTTACAGACCCTTGACACACTTTTCCACCCTGCTCTCTTATTTAAATGGCTCTGTAAAACAGTCAAAGCCTGGAGGACTGTAATATCAGGATTTACAGCTGAACAGAGACAGATTCTGAGAATCGGAATCCTGAATGACGGCACACGAGTAAAGGAGCTGGGACTAGAAGCGTAAGGTCCAGTAAATAAGAGTATGTTGACCAGATGGTCCCATCCCTCATTATTTTCTGTGTTATAAAAAATGATCACAAGCGCTGAGACAGAACACGGCACAAAAAACAAATACTAATGCCATGAAGTGTCTAAAACGTCAGAAATTCACAGAACTTGTTAATTAAGGGGAAGAATATTATAGGGTTTTTACTATACCACATCGTTATGTTAGCTTAAGGCGTACGCAAAAACTGTACAAAGCTTCTGGCCAACACGTTGTTAACAGCTGTGTTGTTGTAGGTGAACGTAATGCCTTTTTTTGGCTTATAAATTGATATTTACAGATTCTATTAAATATCTGAGTCCAGAGTATTATTTATACCCAACTGCAAGGTGGTTAGACCCCAACAACCTAGTGAATACTGAATATTGAGGTTATTTAACTGAATATTGTTATTTTATGTTAGTGTAGATATTTTTGAGATATCACAAATGCCTGAGAAAGATCAAATAAAGCATGTGTGTAGTGATTTTGTGATATATTTAAGGTTGTACCTGATATTGTAGGTTTTCTGATCTAATTGGTAATTGAACAGTTGTATGCAGCAAGGTACACAATGCTGAAAAAAGTTTTCATTTCCCCATTGTTTCATCAGTGCCTAACATTTCAATCCAACTTGCTAGTTGGTGTTAGCACATATTAACAGAAGAATAAGTAGTCCATGGTTATTTACATAAAAACTTAAGACTGTGGGACTGTGGTAGCCTAGTGGTTAAGGTCCTGGACTATAGACCAGAAGGTCCAGGGTTCAAATCCTGCCTCTGCCAAGCTGCCACTGTTGGGTCCTTGAGCAAGGCCATTAACCCACAATTGCTTGGATTGTAAGGCTCTTGATGGGAATTCCAATTGTAAATTTGTTGTTGTTTTGATTATACAAATGTCTAAATTGTGGCTGTAATCCTTGGGTGACATTGGATTGAAGTTTTTGGACAAATTTGAAAAATGGAGACTTTAGACGGAGGCTAGAATCAACCTCTATAAGCAGTCGTCTGTGCTATTTAAATTAGGTCTTATAAAGGTCTTGATTGCAAGGTTATTGACAGACGTATAAACACAAAGTGACAGAACTAGAATGAGTACATAATCTCTTATGGGCACAGTTACTTTCTTGCTCCCTCCACCCAGCACAAGGACTGTCAGCTCTTCCAGAACACTGTGAATTTATATATGCGCCTTGTTTCCACCCACTGTGGCGAAGAAAGTGCCAGTAATTGCTGGCTATTTCATGTTGATTCTGGTACTTTTTTCTGATTGCACTGTCGTCCCTGTTCATGGGCCAGTGATCACGTAAGCGCCTTAGCCGACTCCATATCAAAGAGCAGCAAGCATGGACGCTGTCAGTGTAAAAGCAGAGAGAGGCATACATCATGAATATTTAATCCCGGGTAACTGGTGCTGGACTTTTGCTTTGTCTTCCTTTGGATTATACGTTTAAGGCTTTGAGAGATGAATGGATCTGCAAATAGGAGAGGGCTTCTCTCACTGGCCGTATCTAGGAGATAAATGAAAGAATTACCATACATATATCTATTCCGAAACACTGTGGCTTGTTTAGCATTTGGAGCAGCCAAAGTAATATGCTCAGATATCGGTGTGTTTTCATTTAGGGTATAAGAGAGTTTTACTTTAGTTTCCGTGAATTCATCCACCTCATTTTGTTTTTAAAACCTCTGTGTAAATGAATTTTCCCCGCAGTAAAGATGCCCCTTTTATTCGAACTTACTGGTGATTTAAATAGAATCCAGTGGAGTAGCAGCTTGCAGTTAAGGAGATGATAGCTCTGTTTCTTGTCATTGATTTTGCATTATTGCTAAAGACATACCATGGTTCAGTTCCACACCAGTGGTCCTTTGGGAATAGTAGGTGAGGGAGTGATAATGTATTAAAATGATTTGCAAAAATCAATTGGTTAGTCTTGCATAAAATACAGAGAATATAGATGTGTGGTGCCCTCATTTTTCCATTCACAGACCTTTTCTTCTGGTAATTTACCTGTGTGTGTATTTGCTTGGGTTTGACCCCTAGACTTTCTTGCCAATAGTCCAGGACCATAATCTCTGCACCCTATGCGACCCTGACCATGATAAGCAGGGTTAAAAAAGGGGAAAAATATTGCTTATAGGGATGCAAGTTTTGGCAAATCCATCTGTCAATGGTTGGCAAATTAATTAAATTGATTTTATATGTGCATATTATTCAAAGTTATGTAGTATTGTTATTTAGTTACTCTTAATCTATTCTGTTTCATTTTACACATAGTTATTGATTGAACAGAAAATCAAGTGACTGCACACAAATTATTTTTTTACTTGGAAATACTTACAAGTGCTACTTAAGTATAGTACTTTGTAACTGTCTACCAGTGTTTGCGTGTTAAAATGAATTGGTTAACCATTGACATTCCTTCTATGGTCCTTACAGTTACAAGTACAGTTAACATTTATTAGAGTCGCTCTTACATTTAAATAAGCTTTGCAGGGATTACTAACACAATATTTGTGTCCTACCGAGCAATTAAAACCTCTGCATTGCTTGTTATTGCAATGCATGGTTAAATTGCATCCAGTGCTATCCAGTGTTGTGTATTTAACAGGCGGTTTGACTCAAGCCTTTGATGTCCTACAGCCAAAGATATGCAGAGACCCATTCCAGAGTAAAGTGCACCAGCAAAGGTCTTAATGACCAGTCACTTTGATCGACTGGTGTTTGTGGATTATGGTAATTTGCATAACCTTGAAGTATTGCATTGCAGCAACTACAGTAATTAACACAGAGTCAAAATGCTAAATGCCTCATTCCTCTAAGCCATGGCATTACCTCTATGTTAATTAGACTTTGACTAAGCTGTTGTAGAACAATGATGCAGTTTAGCAGAAGTTAGAAACCCTCTCTCTGAGTCCACACTCCACTGGACACTGTTTTGCACCTGCTCTCCCCCTTCAGACAAAATATTCCAATTGTCTGTTGGCTTGCTGGTTTGTAATGAAATTCTAGCTTTATTAGTGTTGTTGGTTTTGGGGGCACTACTGTTATATAGGGCTGCAACTAATGATTATTTTAATAATTGATTAGTTGGTCAATTATTTTTTCGATTAATCGATGAATCGGATTTTAAAAAAAACATTTCCATGTCTTTATTCAGAAATATAACATTGAATAACAGAACAAATAAGTGATAATTGAATAATAATAAATTCAATTTATTAATAAATTAAAATAACAAATTAAATAATAGTATACTTGTATTTATTCAGTGTCTTCCTTCTTGGTGCCGTAAAAAGATTAAAGGCTATCTTATCTTATCTTAATAAAGAAGAATAAATGCATCTCTGATGCAAACACTACATACAAACTCATTCAAGCTCTTTCTTTAGGAACTTTGCATTGCAAGCCCAAAATGTTAGCATGTCAACATGTTCCTGGCTAAAGCTGGCTCTCTTTTTAGAGACTATATTTCCTGCCGCAGAAAACAGACGCTCAGACAGTGTTGAAGCACCAGGAATGCATAAATAGGACTTGGCTAGCCTGGCCAATATAGGATATCTGTCTCTTTTAACTCCATCACTGTCATTATCCAGCTTACAAGCAAAAACAGCATCAACCGTGCTGTGTCCGTTCGCATAGTGTGAGTGCGCCGATACGTTTCCTCACTTCACAACGGAACAAACTCGGGATATTGTGGTGACTTACGCTGTTGTTGAGCTCCTTTCATCCTCATTGGTGACTGCAACCTGTTTCGAGGAACGTAAGCGGAAATGATAAGGGGAGGGACATATAAATCATGCGACACAACGAATGATAACGAATGGAATGGAATGGATAATGAAATTCGTTGTCGACACTTTTAATAATCGATTATTATCGATTTTATCGATTCGTTGTTGCAGCCCTACTGTTATACATGTTATACTTATATGGATATAAAGCATTTATATCACAATTTTTTCAGCTAGACACACTAATTACTGGTATTATATGCTAGATTAACATAAGGTACTTTGGTCGAAATATATAACACTAAAAGAAAAAATTGCAAAATGGTGTTGAAAGCCTACATAAAAACGAATCAAGATAAAATCGTGATTGTGATGCTGCAAAAAAATTGTGATGTCATATTTTTGCCATATCGCCCACCCCGTGTGTACCCAAAGTCTATAATCGTCCCGTTTCCATAAAGTACAAACAAGTGGAAAATGTGATAAATGGTCAGTTAATTCATCTTCATGCATTCAATTTGCAAACGCTCTGCATCTTCCCTTGTTAAACTAACATAGTAACCAGCCAGATCTAGCATACTTGATTAATTCTGTTAAACTCAGTATGTGTGATTATTTACCTTGTCAAGTTTATACAGTGTAATAAATGTGCTCTCTAGATCAATGTTATTACATTCATCTCCTGTCGTTCAGTGAATGTAGTATGCAAACTGGGGTTCTACTCAAGAGGTAATTAAAACATTTTAACCCTGCTTTGCCTGCCCAGGATTGCATGGGCTCTCATGCCTATACCCAGTGAAGTCAGAGTGCCAGCACAGGCATACCCTCATTGGGATAACAGCCCATCACAGACCCAGAAGGAGTTGCTGTAGCAGAAATGATCTCCAGCTTGCTCTTTCTTTACTCGGACACAACCAACCAGTTCTTGATATGTCATTTTAAAACTTTATTTTAATGCACTATCAGCTAGGTTTCTTCCTTCAGCTGTTCTTAAAGGCTTCGTAAGCCAAGTGATGTTTTCAAGTAGCTTTGATTGTAAGGTGAATAGCGTAATACTATGTAATCCACTAGTCTATAAAATCCATGGACATTGTAAAAACATTACCCTTAGAGCACTCATGCTGCAGGGCCAGCACCTCCTGAAAAAAAGGTCTTGTTTTGGCAAATTTGTGAGTATTGCCACCATTACGCTGATCAATACCCACATGTCCGTGTATTGATCCCTAGGTCTGTGAGGGAACTTGTGAGGGGAATGGATCTGTTTGGGTTTTCATTTAGACCACACATAGAGATCAGGAGAGTGCAGTACTAAAGAGACAAGTGAAAGCCTTTTACTCAAATGCAATTGTTTGTAGCGTTTAAAAGCAATCCTGCCATTACTTATTTAGCTGTTACTCTGACCATTACAGCATGTTACACTAGTGCATGACTTGAGTTTACACTTGTGCAGTTGGGTATTTGTTAAAACAAATAGTAATACATGATCATGTAATGAAACAGTGCGACATACGTGATGTATTTATGACGTTTCGAAGTCGGTTCTTGTTTGCGACAGGCCATTTGGTAGCAGTTGAGATGACATCAGGCATCATTAAAGTGCTGTGATAGAGACATTATGTAAACACTAGTCAGATCATAATTTCCGTTAATTACTTAAATGTCAGATGGAGCATATTCTGGCTCACTCATCCAGAGTGAATTAGCCCATGTGTGCTCCTCTACCCGCCTACCCCTCCTTGGACCCCCTAGAGGGTCTTGAGCTTCCTCATTAATCTCGGCACGACAGCCCTTGACCATTTGACATTACGTGTGACTCCTGCAGAACATGGCTTCTGGACAAAATCACCCACTGTGCCAGCCACATGATGATGGGGCTATTCCCAAGTTTAAAAAAATGGCTTAGGTCTCTTCAATTGGCAGCACTTTGAAGTGAATCCTGTAAAATTGACTCACTGTATTATTATTCCAAGGTGTCACTTTTAGCTCACCATAACCACATTTACACAGACCCAATTAAAAGTCTCCCAAAATAGTATTTTGTTTATATGCATTTTATATATATATAGATATATTTTCTATAGATATACACAGGTCCTAAATATGACCAATAGTTGGATGTAAACTCGTGCAACAAAAAAATCCCAAAAACAAAACAGCAGCAACACCCATCAAGCTAATTTCCTAACCGTGTCTAAGGACGATTGCATGTTTCAAATGAGCAAAATAACGTTCCATCTGTGTTTTTGTTGTTTTCTTTAATTATTATACAGTTTGATGCATGTCAGGTCCAAAATACAGGGCTGTGGAAGAATGTAAACATTGTTTAGCAGTCAAGCGTGAAAGTGTATAACAGTGAATTAGGGCTGACTGTATACTCCGTGTGCTTGTACCTCAGCATTCCTTGATCACTGGATACACACTTTGCTGTAAACAGACCTGAAACAGAGCTCAAGAAGAGTGGGTGGAGCTTTTACTCTGTGTACAGGCACAGTACTCCTCAAAAACACCTAAAGAAAAGAAACTCGTGATTAGAAGAGGAGCAGCTTCTGTTGTGTGGACATGGTTTTGATGTTGCAAGGTCCAACAATGAGCAGAAAAACAAAAGATGCATCCAAGTTCTAGTGGTGAAACAGTGTCAAGTGTTGAGTACATTTAAAGAGTCATTTCACATTTTGAAGAGTCACTTCATGTTTGGCTGAATCCTTCGCTAAAGCTACTCTGTATGACGAGAAATGTAGCAGATGGAAGGACATAATGAACGTCATTGTGTCTTAGATTTGTAAGAACATGGCCCCGCTTTACACAGTTGAAAAGGATGGGATCAGGAAGCTAATCAAAACCCTTGATCTGAGGAATGTAATGGTGTGCCTCAATCACTAGCGAAGTCGAGGTCTCTCGATTGTACGGGGTGTGTTCGTGCAAAATAGAACACTCTTATCCTCTGCTGTTTTGAGGTTGAATGGCTTGTGTTTTACTTGTTTGTGTATTCACCGTTGTATAGGATGTGTATGACACATTTACTATAACTATAGTAACTTTTGAACAATATTTTGAAAAGTGATTAAGCGCCTTGTAATTAGAAATGTATAGATTTGTTTGATTAACCTGACTTATTTTATTTTATACCATTAAGACATTATTTTAAAATGACTATATAGCTGTATATGTGATGTATTCTGTTATGACGATACAGTGTTTAGGCCATATTGAATATTATTTGGTTAAAAAAAGAAGACATAGCACATGTGTTGTTTAAGTGTTGACTTTTCTAGTTTCTTTGCAACTTTTTAAATAAAGTTATTCTTAGTAAATCAACTGCAACGTTGACAATCAAATTAGTATAGGCGCTCCTCGTTTTTTGATGGTTTACAATTTTTCGACTTTACGATAAGAATCTGATAATATACATAAATACACATTCAGTAGAAATCGCATTTTGATTTTACCAAGAGCAAGTGACCTCAGTAAGATACTCTCCTGCAGATCCAGGGCGTCCGGGCAGCATTCAGCTGACTGAGCTGAGCAGCAGCGGCAATTAGGGTTGGATATCGGAAAAGACTTCCATGATATGATACACATCACGATTTAGTCTGCTACTTAGTATTTAGTTCTGCTACTTAGAAAGATGAGAGAGGTCTGTAATTTTCATCACAGGTACACTTCAACTATGAGAGACAAAATGAGAAAAAAAATCCAAGAAATCATGGTGGAAAATAAGTATTTGGTCACCCACAAACAAGCAAGATTTCTAGCTCTCTCACAAGACCGTAACTCTTTTCTTTAGAAGCTCTTTTGTCCTCCACTGGTTACCTGTATTAAAATGGCACCTTTTGACCTCGTTACCTGTAACAAGACACCTTTCCACAGCCTCAAACAGTCAGACTCCCAACTCAACCATCGGGCCAAGACAAAGAGCTGTGGAAGGACACCAGAATAAAAGTGTAGACCTGCATCAGCCAACGAAGAGTAATTACAATAGGAAGCAGGTTTGTGTGAATAAATCAACTGTGGGGGAGCAATTGTAAAGACAATGGAAGACATACAAGACCATTGATAATCTCCCTCGATCTGGGTCCCCACACTAGATGCTCATCCATGGGGTCAAATGATCATGAGAAAGAACATGACAAAATCCCAGAACTACACACTACACGGAGGGACCTGTGGAATGACCTGCAGAGAGCTGGAACCAAAGTAACCAAGGCCTAGCCATCAGTAACACACTACGGCGAGAGGGACTCAGATTCCTGCAGTGCCAGGCGTTTCCCCCTGCCTTAAGCCCAGTACATGTCCAGGCCTTCTGAAGTTTTGCCAGAGAGCATATGATGATCCAGAGAGGATGGGAGAATATCATGTGGTCAGATGAAACCAAAATAAAACTTTTTGTAAAAAACTCAACGCGCGTGTTTGGAGGAAGAAGAATGCTGAATGGCATCCCAAGAACACCATACCTACTGTGAAGGCATGGGGGTGGAAACCTCATGCTTTGGGGCTGTTGTTTCTGCAAAGGGGACAGGACGCCTGGATTCGTGTTAAGGGACGAATGAAATGAGCCATGTATCGTGAGATTTTTAAAGCCAAAACCTCCTTCATCATTGAGAGCATTAAAGAATGGAACATTGCTGGATCTTCCAGCATGACATGATTCCCAAACACACTGCTCGGGGCAACGAAGGAAGTGCTCTGTAAAAATCATTTCCAAGGTCCTTAAGTGGCCTAGCCAGTCCTCCCAGACTCAGCCCGATAGAAAATTTGTGGAGGGAGTTTGAAAGTTTGTGTTTCCCCCCAAACACCACTGCTCTAGAAGGAGTTTGTATGGAGGAATGGGCCAACTAAACCGCTACAGTGTTGTGGCAAACCTGGTGGAAGACTTACAGGAAACGTTTGACCTCTGTCATTTGCCACAAAGGTTATGTTACAAAGATTGAGTTGAACTTTTTTTATTGACCAAATACTTATTTTCCACCACCATAATTTACAATTAAATTCTTTAAAGATCCTACAATGTGATTTCCTGGATTTTTTCCCCTCATTTTGTCTCTCATAGTTGAAGTGTACCTATGATGAAAATTACAGACCTGTCTCATCTTTCTAAGTAGGAGAACTTGCACAATCATTGACTGACTAAATAAATTTTTTTCCCCACAGTATATGGGTCACGATATCACGATACATTGCATTACGATGTATATTGCGATATATTGTGATATTGCACATTTAAATTGTGTTTTTCCTTCCTTAAAAAAAACAATCGATACTTTGAGCTAAAAGTCAATGTAGCATATCATGAAAATAAATATTGCGATATATTGCTATATCGATATTTTAGCACTGCCCTTGTGCCAGTGGACTAACCATTTGTTTGTTGTTTTTCACTTTCGATATATCATTCAGTAAATTAAATGATTATATGATTACATGATATTCAACACTTTATTATAAAATAAGCTTTGTGTTAATGATTGTGTTAATGATGGGTTTGTCAGAATGTATCCAAATCGTCATACCACATTCAGTGTGCTGATTTTATATGAACTGCATGTCAGCCCAGAGATGAGGTGTGTGTGTGTGTGTGTGTGTGACCAGGTATTTGCTATACTTTTGGGACCATAAGTCCCAATTGCTTGTTTATTAATTATCAGTTGCTTGTGTACAAAAACTGCAACTTTTATTTGAAACACCAAAAGCTTTTGGTTATGATGTTAGGGTTAGTGTGAGAGTTAGGTGTAGGGATAGAATTAGTAATCTGTTGTGCAAAGTCCTCATACCGATATGGTTACCAAGACTGTGTGTGTTTAGGCTGCCCTGGATGGTGTTGTCAGTGTGAAATTGACACAAACCTTTCTCCATGCTCAGACCCAACAGGGCTCTTGGTTAAACCCTCTTTGGTCTTCGTTCCTCCTCAATGTTTTAATCATGATGCACCTTGTTTGTAATTATAAACACTGGAGAGACACATATATCAAAGGTGTTTGATGGAATTCAAGCCTATGGGTATCTTTTGCTTGCTTTGAAAATGGCCGCCATCAACATCAAACGCGGGGCCTCTTTTGAGGTGTCCATGTTGCCGTGTTTGCATATACCTCGAAGGCCTCTGGCTCTGAACAGCAAGGTCAACATTTGTTGTCGGTGCGCGCCGTCTAAAAAAAGTCTCTAAAGCTTGAGGAGAAAAGGATCCCTGCACTCATCTGCGCGTCCTCGCTTTAAAAGCAGACGTTAAAAATGCACCCGAACATCAGACGAGTGTAACCTTACAGCATTAATGGCTTTAGAAGCTTTTCAAGTAGTAAACTAATCAAAGTACTTCAAAAGAGGAGTTTGCTCTAAAAACAACCTAAATTTCACTCTGTCTGTGCTTGTGTTTGATTATGCCACGCTCATGCTCAGGTGCCGGTAGAGAAGCGACGGAAGCGGACGGGAGCGCATGTGCGATAGCTTTATTCAAACACTTAGACATAGTGAAGAAGACAAGCACTAAACCTTCTGACATACGAGCAGGCTGGCGGCTAATGGCTGCCGCTAACTACAAACACAACAACAATAACAGTAGATATGATAATGTAGGAGGCTAAGGCTACCAGTACAGATGATGATAAAGGAGGCAGGACATAAGGAACACAGCGAGATGGAGACGGGCCATAAGTGGGCACACCTTAAAAAGGCCAAGACCTGGAAGTCTATGGCAGATGAAATCCCAGATGAATTCTCATAAGCCTGCTGAAGAGGTTGATTTAGAAGCGTTTAATCTACCGTATTCTTCGGACCATAAGGCGCACTTAAAATCCTTTAACTTTCTGAAAAATCGACAGTGCGCCTTTAAATGCGGTGCGTCTAATGTATGTATTAATTCTGGTTGAACCTTCTGACCTAGAACCGATTGTAGATGGTACACGGCGCTCATAAATCTGTCAAAATGTTTTAGCACGGTCTTGGTAAGTTACGGCTTACGGCACCCATAGTGCGCAGCAATAGCGAGACTACTGTATTGCTTCAGCATTACGGGTCCGTGCATGTTCATCATTATTTTCTAAGCGGATTTCAAACACAACCTATCATTCACGCAGTACAACATGGACATAGAGCAGCTGCGAGAGAATTCAACAGTAACGATCACTGGTAGCAGAAGTGGAGGAATTCAAGAAGACCCCTGAGCCAGGTAAGACCAAACTGAGGCTTTCCCGACGGAACTTAAGAAGTTTTGTTTTCCTTTATTGCGTCTTATAACCCCTTGCGCTTTTATATCCCGAAAAATACGGTAGAAGTTTCCTGTACAAAATAATAATAAAAACCTGCCTGTATCTGTTTTTCATCTAATATCCTTACATACTGTGTGTGCAAGAATAAGAGCTGAATAACTACAATAATCATACAACTCAGAACCTCTACATATGGTATCAGTGCAGATTAAGAGCTCAGAATTAACCCAGAGATTACATCCAAGGTTGAAAAAGACAACAACACAATTTATCTTTTTAAATTAGATAAAGTTATGGTAAAGCTTCGATTTCCCGTCTCTTATCCTAATGTTTCATTCCATATTTCTCCATCAATGGGCAGATTTAAGTAATATGATTGAGTGCTGCTAAATACTACAGATGAAAATGTAATCTCGTCCATGGTGTGGGTACAGAGCATGTAGCAGCTAGAAGACTTCGCTATTTCATCCTAAACCAAATTAAGGAAATGGGCTCATTAAGTAAGAGAAGTCTTAAAAGTGTGGAAGGATTTGCTTCCCGTATTATGAAAGTTATAGTGATGAGGTGTTTGATTGGTTGTAAATTGGTTATTGGTTAACAATAGGACTCTGGTGTTGCACAGGTTAAAGTACTGGACTAATGACCAGAGGGTCAGGGGTTCAAGTCCCAGCACTCCAAGACCCCCTTATCCAGAGCGACTTACAATTGGTACAATCTTACAATCCAAGCAATTGTGGGTTAAGGGTCTTGCTCAAGGAGCCAACAGTGGCAGCTTGGCAGTGGTGGGATTTGAACCCTGGACCTTCTGGTCCATAGTCCAGTACCTTAACCGCTAGGCTACCACAGTCCTGCCACTGTTGTGCTGTCTGCCAAATGGCTAAATGTGAATGTAACTATTCACTGAAAGATGACAATATGAAAAATACTTGAATTTATTTTCAATTGTGCATGTTACAATTACAGATTAACCTTATAAAACACTCTTGGCCTTTCTAACGAATCCAAACGGTTCGTCCATGTTTTTAATTGTGGAGTGTACAGTGTATGTGAAGTTTGCACTCCTCTCCTTTGTGCTCCTAACTTTTATTTTAAAAATCACTGGCATATGTCAAGTAGTAATCTGAATACAAAAAGTTGGGCCTTTGAAAGGACCCTTTTTTTCCCCTGAAAGCACTTGTGAGTTTAGCATATTCCGTTTCAGCCTGGCAGAAGCTTCATGTCACCTCGGGAACAATTCTCATTCACACATAAACACACTGATGCTTGGCGAAACAAGATTCACTCTAAAAGTGAGGCATACTTCATAGCCATAAAGGATTTTTTCCCAACGAATGAGCAGAGATCAAAGGCATTCTGCATTTCTTTAGTGCCATGTATCCTGGAGCTGTGAAGCATGAATCGAGAACAGATCTTGTTGCTCTTACAAGGTATTGCTTTAATTTTAGTGTCTGGGAAAAGAAGGGCACAAAATGAAAATAACATACAAATCTGCTGTGTAACCTTGTTTCCTGTCACTGCACAGAATGTACCACCTGCTCCTTATCTGCTTTTAAATCGAAATGAAAATCAATTTTCCTTCATTTATAATCCTCGGTAATAGCTCGCCCATCATTTTTTAATCTTTAGATGCATTTTAAATCCAAACTGGAATGTCTTAACTCTTTGACATGCTCAAATATCTTAGCAAATAATGCTTAATCTTTGTTGTATATGAAAGAATTACATGATTAATATTGAAGAATTAATCACGTACTTTTCAGATCCGTCAGACCGGGCCCTGATGAGGATTACTCAGATAGTCCCTGGCCTACTTTTTAAACATGAAAAATGAATTTACATTGCAGTTTGTCTAAAAATCCTCCTAAAAAGGGGTCACTTACTTCTCTTTAATATACTGTTAAGACTGTATAATTTTCCTAAACTTGACCTTTTTGCAAAATTACACCGATGTTATAATTATGCAACATATGTACATGTGTACACTTACAGTACATGCACAGTAACATTTAAAACGATGCCATGAAAAGCTATTTTGGACAAAAAAAGGCAAAAAACAAACTTGCTACTGAATAAACAACACATTCAGCATAACCAGAAGCCCAGTATGGGCCTGAATTATTTTCATTTTTACAGTGCCTGTGTATAAAACTGCCATACCCTCTCAAAATTCGTACTTTTTGTCACGTTACACCCTGCAAATGAAAAGATATGAAATCAAATCAGTAATTTTCTACACATTTCAACCCTCAACATTGACAATAAAACAAAAAGAAAAGGTTCTGCTCAATTATTAACGTTTTTTTTTTATAAAATATGTTGTTTGAATAAGTAATCAGCCTCTTAGTAACCATTTCAGACTTGCTCAGGTTCAACCAATCACCTTCCAGATCACACACCTGGCTAACTGGCCCTGACCAGACATCAGTTGCAGTGGTTTTGGTTATATCAGAATAAAACCAGCTGTTCTGTTTAACTGTGAGGATTCCACTAGTGGTAGTGCATGGTAATGTAAGGAATTCACCATGATTGAAATGGCGTTTTCGAGAGGACTCTGGGATAAACTATTGGAAGGACAAAAAAGGACTGTGGTAGCCTAGCAGTTAAGGTACTGGACTATGGACCAAAAGGTCCAGGGTTCAAATCCCACCTCTGCCAAGCTGCCACTGTTGGGACCTTGAGCAAGGCCCTTAACCCACAATTGCTTGGATTGTAAGGCTGTATCAATTGTAAGTCGCTCTGGATAAGGGCGTCTGCTAAATGCTGTAAATGTAAAGACACAAGTAAGGAGAAGGATACCATGAGATGTCAGATGCTTTAAGTGTTCCTCAGAGTACAGATCAGAGCATTAGTAAAAAGCGGAAAGTGTACGGCAACACCAACCTACACTGGCCTAAATCGGCCAGTCCCATGAGCAATGAGGATATTGATCGGGGATGCTTCCAAGAGGCCAGTGGCAACTTTGATGTCTTTATGGCTGAGAATGTTCGGTCTGTGCATTTGACGACAATCTCACAAGCTTTACGCAAAGCTAACATTACATTCATCATGTCTGATCTTGTCTGCTGCACCACAGCATGTCATCGCATCTTCTGAGTATCCAGAACGATGCCTTTTTAATGAAAAATTCATTTGAATTAGGTTCCTGTAAATGAAATTTGCCTTTGACCCTCACTAGATCAACTATAACATTAAAACCACCTGCTTTGGGCCCATCACTGACCTGTCGAGGCATGGCCTCCAGAAGGTCTCCCAAGGTGTCCTGTGGTATCTGGCACTAAGACGATAGCAGCAGATCCTTTAAGTCCTCTAAGTTACGAGATGGGACTTCCATAAACGGAGATCTGGGGAATTTGGAAGCCAGGACAACACCTTGAACTCTTTATGTTCCTCAAACCAGTATTGTCTTGCTGAAGCAGGCCACTACCATTAGGGAATAGCGTTGCCATGAAGATGTGTACTTGGTCTGCAACAATGTTTAGGTAGGTAGTATGTGTCAAAAACATCCACATAAATGCTGCGACCCAAGATTCCCCAGCAGAACATTGCCCGGAGCATCACACTGTCAGTGCTATTCACGTCACCAGTGGTTTTAATGTTATGGCTAGTCACTGTATGTAGAATGTGTGTAATAGTGAACAATTTGGGACAACCAAATTAAAAAAAGTACAGGTGACTGTGATTAACAGCTGTAGGTTGTACTCTTTCTCATCCTTTGCTCTTTTCTATTTCAGTGATCTAGATGAACATGGCGTTTGTGGTCAGTGATCTCCAGTCATTCTAAGATGAAGCCAAACTGCTGTGTACCCATGACCGGTAGGAGAAGCTAGTGTGTGCCCTGCTTTCTCTGTTTTCTTGACTTTATAACTGTGACTAGCCAGTAATTTCACACCTTACTTTTCCATATTTATGATTGCCCACGAGAACATCTTTTATTAATGCAGACTTCTTTCATAAACTGGATGGCAGGTACTCTTTTTCCCTTCCTGTGTCAAAACAAACCGATTTATAATTGATATGATTTATGATGTATTGGAGAACCAAGAGTCTCAAGCTCTGCAATCCAGCGATCATGCGAGGCCCGGGTGTTTGTATCTGTTTTAGTCCGTGACCTTGTGTAACCTAATAACACATCTAACTGACGATTTAGCAGAGGCTCTAAGTAAACCTGTTGACACTTATTGGTGGATTCGTTTGATAGGTATTTGGAATTCAGCTGAACAGTGATGGATTCATGAGCTAAAAGAAATTTTTGTGTGACGTTTCCAAAAGAGATTTACTGACTGAAGAATGGGAGGAATGCATTCAGAGTGCAGTCTGGATTAGTTTAGCACCATTTTGTATCTGTAGCAGCACTAATACTACTGCAGCTCCCGTCCTCATACGCCCTTACTGAATTGTTGACACTCCATGCAAACAGCAAGCAAGGTTTTTTAACATTATTATTTTTTCTAATTTATCCCTGCCTTTTCCTGGTCCGGGTTGTGGGGACGCTGGCGCCAGTCCCTTAAGAACACAGGGTTAAGCTTACCCTCAATGAGATGCCAGTCCCTCACAGGGCTGGGTAGGGGTGGCTGGTGCAGTGCTGGGTTGATCCCTCGATTAGCTACTTTTTAGCTCGATGTTTTTTCTCAGATGTTGATCATTTTCTCAGCATCTGGCCAGAATGCATTGCAAGGACTCGGACCCGGGTCACTTCAGTGGTATGCTAACATTGTAGATCGCTGGGCCATCAACGTGCCCAATACTCGCTCATATTCTCTGCATTATTATATTTATTATTGTAAAATTTATTATTTATTATTATTTATTATATATGCTATTGTTTTATATTGTGTAATTGTATAGTCTGTATTTTATTGTACTTTCATAATATAATATTTTTTATTTATTGTGTATGTGTATGTATGTGTGTGTGTATATATATATATATATATACATATATATATATATATATATACACACACACACATATGTATATATACGTATATATACGTATATATATATATATATATATATATATATATATATATATATACGTATATGTATATATACGTATATATATATATATAATATATATATATACACATATGTATGTATATATATATAAATATATACATACATACATTATATACACATATGTAACGTATGTATATCTAGATATATAATTATCTATTATATATATATTATATATATATATATATATGCATATGTCATATATATATATATATATATAATAGAATGTTCTATATATAAATATCTATTTATATATACACATGTATATATATACGTATATATACATATATATATGTATATATGTGTGTATATTTATATGTATATATACGTGTGTATATATATATATATACATATATATATATATATATACACGTGTATATATATATATATATATATGTATATATATAATATGCTATGAATATTTTTATTTATTTATTTATTTTTTTTTTAATATGTTCTCATTTTACATTTTTATGTATATATTTATCCTCTGTTTATGTAAACTATTATTCAAAGCGTATTATTTAGGTAATTTGCTTTAATTCTTACATATCTCATCTAGGCTACACATAGAGGTTTTGTTCCCTTTTGAGTCTTGGTGCTCCTAAGGTTTCTTCCTTACAACGTTTAGGGACACTTTCCTTGCCACTGTTGCCCTAGGCTTGCTCAGCCAGGGTTATGGTCATAGATCGGTGTAGAGCTGCTTTGAGACAATGCTCCATTGTAAAAAGCACTCTATCAATAAATTTGACTTTGACTCGAGCCCGGGTCCCTTCGGTGGTGGGAATGCTGTGTCACCCTAGTGCCAGCAGCAAGTTTAGGAGTATCTATCTGAAGTCATTGTATCGCAGTGCTTGAATGTAACTGTAAGCTTATGTATTAGGCTGAGCGTGAGTTTTTTGGGCTTGTATTTTTAATGCTATAAAACCTTGAAACTACAGCTTCACACTAAACTCATGTATTAGTGTTATGTTTTTATTTTTATGATTTCAGGGTTGTCCTTTTGTTGCTGTTTGCTAGTGTAGTCTTTATCACACAGTATGCGAAAATTGGAATCCTTCACACAGGTAAATGGAATTTGTCATATGCTCTTTTGAAAATTGTTGTATGTTTTTAGACTTATAGTCTGTGAGACTTTGCTGAGATTGAGCTAGATTGACTTTGATTCCTGCCTGCTGTGACAGGTATATTGCAAAATGCAAATATTACTCTAAAACTATCCATTTAACGTAATTGTGGAGTTTAAAAATGCATTGTGGTCAGCAGAATTGGCCCGTCATCTTTGGGATCCTGTCCGCACCTGCCATTTGGGAAATAAACAACATAATCTGGCGACTGAACATTTGTGGTCCTCCATTAAAAAGAAACCTGTGATTACTACTTACTCAGGAGAGAAAAAGCCTCATATTCAGATATGTGCATTTGATGTGGGAGAGGAGTTAGACGCCATGCGTGGGACGCGGATTCATCGGGTTCCGAGGAAAACTCGTCAGAAAGTACCTGCTTGTGTTATTTCGGATTGATAATTATTCCTCGGAGAAAGCTGATCTTTAGGTGTGTTCGTGGGAACATATCTAAATGACCCATGAACATTTTACCCTCATGGAAAAAACACCAGCTAAAATGAAAGGTATTATAGGACAGGTACAGAGATGCAAGCAATAACCCAACAGTTATGACTCTGCTCTTTAAGACAAATGGAGGGACGGTGACTTCACATTCTTACTGCTTTAATGGAACTGTACTCCATTCCAATCAAGGTCTGACATATCCAGCTCTCAGACAATGGCAGCCAAAACGTTTGCTCTGATTGACTATTTATTTGGAGCTGAAGCAGCACTCAGCTTTGACGTCCTCACGGCGTACGCTATATCCGTAGCTCTCAATCATGAAAGTAGGGCAATTGATGTGAAGCTTAGCATCTGCCAATCACGCAGCTCTAATGAGTCTTATCCTAACTCGCTGTTTGGCAGTTGTCAGGTCCTGGTGAACTGTAGGAAATTACTACTTTACAGATCTTTCTCAGGAGACATTAGGGCGAGTGAAAAAGCTGGTCAGTCAAAGAAATTGCTCCTTGATTACTGTTCATCAGAGAAATATTAGCATATGCTACAGACTGTCCTATGACAGAATGTTTCAGAGGTTTACGATGGGGACATGTTCCGACAAATCCATTGCAAGTTGAATAACCAAGGAGTTGGGAGTGTGGGACTGTGGTGGCCTTGTGGGTAAGGTACTGGACTATGGACCAAAAGGTCCACCTCTGCCAAGCTGCCACTGTTGGGTCCTTGAGCAAGGCCCTTAACCCACAATTGCTTGGATTGTAAGACTGTATCAATTGTAAGTCGCTCTGGATAAGGGCGTCTGCTAGATGTGAATGCTTAATGCTGTTGTAGTTCAAAATAAGACATAACTGCAGGTACCGCCCCTTTGTAAATCAGCTTTTAAATGTTATATCCTGTGAATAAAGGTAATCCCTGATCTGATGTTCCCTGATACATTCAGTGAATGAAATATGCCCCCTCTATATGAGCGTCTACCAAGTGTGTTCTCTCTACTTTTGGTTGCTTACTAAACTGACGTAATTGAGGCATTCATAGTTTTTGGTATTATTTAAATTTGTGCCGTTGAGCCTTTATGGCTTAGTTGGCGTCATGGTATATTCTCAATAGCTCCTCTAAATGAATGTCAACTTGTTTTACTTCGGCTGCTGCCGATCGATACTTCATTAGGCTGAATTGTCTTGTGTCCATGCAACCTTGAAGCTGTGGCTTAATTAACGTCAGTATTATGCAGGGGTCTCTGTGTGTGTGTGTGTGTGTGTGTGTGTGTGTGTGTTCTCTGCTGCATCCCCCCTCTAACAAAACCCCTCAATGGCCTAAAGGTTGGAGGGGTGGGTCAGGGAGGGGTAAGAGAAAGAGGAGGTGGAGGCTGGAGCTGAAGGAAAGGCCAGCGAGCTGCCACTCTTTCAGTCCTGGCCAGTTTATTCAATCCAAATGGGGAACCGGAATGAGGAAAGATGAACATTTCAAAATGTCACCAAGCTCAGGGCTTTGATGCTCTGGCCATGTGTATTGTGCAGGGGGCAAATCTAATTCCACCTCCGTTCCTTCAAAAATTCAGACTGTGCAGATTGAGAGGGAAGAATGAAAGGAAGTGGGGGTTGGCACAGATAAATTTAATTTCCAATCGCATGCAGGACACAGTTTAGCAAATTTGGATAATTTAGAATTAATGGCTATCAAGGTAGCATTCATCTGCGGCCGAGCTGGGGTGAGGGGAGTGCAGCCAAATGGCAATCATAACAAATGACATCCCCTGTCTGAGGGCCACTTCTCCTCACTGGACTGATTTGTCATCTGTACTTTTGGCTCTTTTTTTTATCCCAGTATCAAATCACAATAACAGTCTGGGATTTGCTAATTCTCTCTGTACAAGAGTGCAGTTTTGCCTTTAAAACCTTGGTACAAATAGTACTGATCTGCGTTTGTTAGCATGTGGATTATTAGTGCTTGTAAATGTGACAGTACTGCATTTTTAATGCAACCCATAGTTATGGATTCTATCTGAAATCGTCTGTTTACTATTCCCTACTTTCAATTAGCCTATAGGGAACAAAACTGGTGAGGGCAGTAAATGAATTCGCACTCTTTCGTATACACTTTGCTCGTAAGTGTGCAGCAGTAGATTGTGTCACACAAACAAAATGTTGTGCTGCAGCAAACAGGTTAAGATGTGATGATTTTATTGAATTACTGACAAGTAATAAATGCATTTTGATGACATTTGTATTGTCTGGTGACTTGGCTTTTTATATAATGTAGACCTATACAGTGTGGCAAAAAAGTATTGACCAAATACTTATTTTCCACCATGATTTACAATTAAATTCTTTAAAAATCCTACAATGTGACTTCCTGGATTTTTTTTTCTAATTTTGTCTCTCATAGTTGAAGTGTACCTATGATGAAAATTACAGACCTCTCTCATCTTTCTAAGTCGGAGAATTTGCACAATCAGTGGCTGAATAAATACTTTTTTGCCCCACTGTATAAATAAGCATATACATACACACATTTACTGTATATACAGTCTATATACAGTCAGAAGTGGCAGAAGTACTCAAGTTCTTTACTTAAGAACAAGTGCTACTAATCTGATACAGTAAAAAAGTAAAAATATTTTATTTAAAGCTTTTCTAACTCAATATTTGAAACAGGATGTCTTCGATTGAGGGTAAGAGGACAGATTCATGACACTGAGGGCCCATAATGGTTTGTACTACAACTACTGGACTCATCTGCAATGCGCAAACATAACTCTAGGATTCCGATTGGTGTTTCAATAGGTGCCTGAATACAACTGGCCAAACAAAAAAGCAAAAATTAGATAGATAGATAAAATAGGTTAATAAATAGATTCATAGAAGCTAAAGTAACGAGCCTGTTTTAAAATTGTAGTGACTGTGGTAGCCTAGCGGGTAAGGTACTGGACTATGGACCAGAAGGTCCAGGGTTCAAATCCCACCTCTGCCAAGCTACCACTGTTGGGTCCTTGAGCAAGGCCCTTAACCCACAATTGCTTGGATTGTAAGAGTGTATCAATTGTAAGTCGCTCTGGATAAGGGCGTCTGCTAAATGCTGTAAATGTACAAATGTACATGTAAAAAGTACAGATTTTTCATTTGAAATGTAGTAGCATTCATTTACATAATTAATCAAGTAAAGTTCAGATACCTAAAGAATTACTTAAGTACAGTAGTGAAGTACTTGTACCTCAATACTTAAGACCTCTATACACAGTATATGTGTGTGTATATTAGATGAATAATACACGTTTGTTTTAGTTTAGTTGGTCAGTTGTACCTGTAATATGGTAACATTACTGAATCACTATTTGCAAGTTACATTTGTAGCCAATCAACAAATACATATGGGCAAATGTAAAAGGTATGGGGAAAAATAAAAAGCTGGATGAATAACCTTATAAAAAGCCCCTGTTATTAGGCAAATAATCATTGTATAGGCCACTGAGTCCATGTAGACCAAAAACTGCCACAATTAATTGGATTATTTGTGGTAAAGCAAATAACTCTCGCTGTGCCTCTGTCTGATCGTCAGTGCCAAATATCTAAAGCCATTCAGAATTCTCTAGGAGGTGGTAAATCTGATGGTCTATCGCTTTTAAGCAGGGATAGCGACCTTTTGTTATCACACTGTAGCTTTAGGAATATGCATAAGGGAAGATTAATGATTCATCCTGCTGAGACTGTTCATATCTTCAGCAGAACCAGAGTCTGAAGTAGGCTCATTGAGAGCAGATAAACATCAGCTTGAAATATTAGCCTTGCTAAACAGGGGCTCATGATGTCTCTCTTTATCAGAGCTATCATTCCAGGGTGGCACTTCACCAAAGCAGATGGCCATTTCATTTTCCTAGCATGATGTTTAATGCGGTTTGGGTTCGAATGGTGTAACGATGTTAAGGAATAATGTTTTCGGTAATATTATGCATGCATGGTATCACCTGCTTTGTTAGGAAATTATGCACAGTACCGGCTGTTAGGGCTGGGCACAAGGCATAGACCGAAATGTTTTTGTACTAACGAGTATCGAAAAGTAAAAAAAAAA